>JBAIZZ010000193.1:222123-382613 GCA_037355905.1 Heliconius aoede
TTGTTTTTATGTGCTGAACTTGTGTGGTTGATTTCAACGTGGCGCTTTATCTTGCCCAGAGCCAGGCAATGAATATAATTTATTCCCCCGAGTGGAAATCGAACCCATAACCGACGTGTTTACAGTCAGACACCGTACCGCTGCACTATGATGGCCTCAGCATTATACAAGTCATATTAAGTCTCTTTTTCCATCAAAGGAAGTTATCTACAACACTGTCAACACGCAAATAAAAAGATGATATTAAATTCTTCGCATATACCATTTAAGGTATTTTTGTGGTAAAAAAATATTAGGAAATGACTCTGAAGTTATTCAGGCGTCTGTCTTATTAAATAAAAATAATCGGCATTTTTTATTCGCTTTTGCCAGCTTCACGTACCAGTCAGAAAAACAAGGTAGGTAGTGTCTACCAAGAAGAATAGCATCAGCTGTCTAGACCATCCGTTCTCCGCTTTTTTATTTGGCTTCACGCTGCCTATAACAGAGGAAGCAGAGGAAACCTGGGAACCTAGTTCTAAAACAATACGTTCCTATTAAGATATTTTCCCTTGTCATCCGAACGAAGAAATGAAAATCCACCCGACAATTCATCGATTTCGCAGTCGCATTTTATACGTAAACGCGACAAGTTGTGGGTTCAAGACCCACATACCAAAGAGGTAACGAGGCAAAGAGCGGCGTTAAGTTCCACCACTCAACACAAAATACCTTCAGAAATCGGTGGAAACTGGGGGAACGGAAGTGTCTTGATGGGGACGGTGTGTGTTAACAGTTCCCAGGTTCCCTCTAGCAGAGGGGATAACTCCATTTGCAATTGAACCTATACCCATCTTGCCACATATATGCCACATCATCGTCAACCTTTTTGTACTCTATTTAAGTCAAACCAACAAAGAAAACTCTGCACTGACGTACATATGTATTATATAGAAGTTTCCTCAAATAGATGTATTTGTAGTCGGAAGTCTCAAGAAAAGGCACCATGTTGTATGAATCATACAAAAAATGAGTATATCGCTTATGTGATACGTGGGAATATCATATAATAGCATAATAGAAGATAAGAGACATAATATGTGGAAAAATCGCGAATATTTGGTATGATTTACGCAAGAGCATATATATTATACGCTTGTATATTCTGATAGAGCGTTAATTTTTATTGGGATGCAAGGTTTTAGCCGTGGTTTTGTCTACATGATTAAAAAAGTAAAGAGTTATGTATGACACACGGCACAGTCTTGGCGCCCGAAGTAACTCGGTCTATGTCGAGGGGTTCTTCAATAAATGGAATATCCAATGCAAAAATATTTTTTCAATTTAAACAAGTAGTTTTTAAGATTAATGCGTTCAACTAAACATACTCTCAAATTTAGTTCTAAATAAATACATATAAAAAACTACTAAAATAGCACTGAATAAGAATATTTTTGATATTAAAACAAAATTTTATTTCTAGAGGCCGTCGTGGCGCAGTAGTTAAGTGTGCCGCCCGTAAACGCGACGGTTGTGAGTTCGATTCCCACTCGAAGAAGTGAAATATTTCTTTACGTTTATATTTCCATTTTCCTTCGCTCTGGTATCGAGGCAAAGCGCGGGGTTGAATTCTGCCACTCAGCACGCAATGAACGCACGCACGAACGGAGTGTCGTAACACCGAGGTTCCCTCTGCCTACCCTGCTGTGTGCGGGATACAGCGTGAAGCTGAAAAAAGTACCAAATTTTGTTATTCTCATATTTGAACGAAAGTAAAAAAATAAAAATAAAAAATTAAATTTTCTCAAAGCGAGAAGACGAGTTCCGCCACTAAACACTATGTCTCGAAAAGTGGACAGTGTGTGGGGAACGGAATGTATAGACACTAGGTTCAACGTCAAGCTAAAAAACAAATATTTACCATAATTATAAACATAACGTCCTATCCATGATTACATTCATTATAAGTCAAAACAAAGGCTTTAATATTTCAATTTCTAGATTTCAAGGAACAATGGGTGTTATAAGCAAAAGGGAAATCCAGTCCTAAGCTCACACTACGACTGTGTAAACACAGATTTTGAATAATTCAATCATTTCTGGAATAAATGCAGCGTTTTAAACATTTCCTGTGATATCCACATCTAGTAACGGAGAGACATAAATTTAATGTTTGAAAGGCCAATGTAAATTGTGGGCTCGATTCCCACATGGAGGAATCAAATAATTCATATTTTTATTTTTTCCCTCTGATAACAATGCAAAGCGCGGCGTTGAGTTCTGCTACTTACACACAATGCCTCGAAAATTCGGCGATAAGAAGGAACGGAAGTGCTTTAATAGAGACGGATTATCTCAGCACTAGGATCATAGGTCGAAAAAAGAACGAACACTGTTCTCGTTAAGGCAATCACATTCCCAAATTTCCACGGAATTCTGAGGCGTTACATGTTGGGAGACGGGACTCAATACCGCGTATTGCTCCCTTACCAGCGCGAGAAAATGAATCAAGCCCATAACCCCAACCCATTCTTGTGTCACCGGGCCTCGACGGCGTAACCTATATAATTTGACAGAATATTGTCAATAAACATGAAATACAGCCCTTAAGATAGTAAAGAAGATAAGGACGATACTGATTAATCCTCCCAAATTACCATTTATCATTTGAAGCACGTAGTCCAAAAGCTTTATCATCTCCAACGTCGCGGTTCTTGTGATAAATGTGTAGACCAGGAGATGACGGTAAAAAGGTTATTTTATAGGAAAAAAAATTACTTGAAAATATTGAAAGGAATATTATATATATTGGAATATATTATATATACTACCTGACTGCCCGTCTGTCACTCTTTCTTCATTTCTTTTCTTCATCTTTTTCTTTCATTCTTCTTACGAACAGTTGAGATTTTCAAAGACGATGTATTTCTACAACTAAAAACCAGTAAATATATACCAGAGCCTTTGAACACAGGTCCAATTCGCGATTGGCCAGTTTTTTTATTATATATAAAGTATATAAAACAAATTAATTGTTATATTTTAAAATTGCAATTTTATACAAAAAGTTCGTGGCAGTAACTAATGAAAGTAAAACGCTAATACTTCAAAGAACTTCCAAAGCAAATTGAATGGGCCACTCTCCTCTAGTATTTGTATGCGCTCATAAAAATGTGTCGACATAATAAAAAGAAATTCGTTTTGATATTTTACTAGAATACTGTGTTTTTGCGTTGTTAGTTCACAATATCAGTTTTCATATTCGAAGTTATAAAAATAAACAGACTTGTTGTAAAATATTTTTGTTGGCTTTGTTTAAATAACTATTGTTCCATTCAGTACTTCGACCTTTCGCCTTTTTACAAGCCTTTATTTGACTTGCCGTGTTCGTATGTATGTCTGTGTATGTGAAAACTTGGTATCATTTTTAAATAATTTCTCAGTGATTGAGCTGAAACTTGGATTACGAATTCAGGTCTGATTACAATGAAATTAAATGAAATGAAAATAAGTCTAGAGTGCTTATTTTTAATTAATATTTTATTGTTATGGCGGAAAAGCCCACAAAAATATCTTTCCCTTCCCCACTCACTATCCAATTTTCGAGACATTGTGCGTGGAATGGCGAAGTTTAACGCCGTGTGTAATCCAAAAGAAATAAAATATAAATTGTAAAAATCACTTATACAACATTGTTTTATATAAAAATATTATTTTTAATATAACATTTATTATTTTTCTTTTATTCCTTTTTATATAATATTTGAAGGAGTGCAAATAATAGGTATTAAATCAAATTGAAATGTACTTAACCTACAATATACTATATTGAGGTGGAACTGGAAGCTTATCATGGTTAGCTTAGCGTAGGCTTTCTCAGAATGGCCTGTATGGTCTTATATTAAAGCTCTTTGAACTTTGTGCTACCAAATAAAAAAAATATATCTAATTCTATTTTAGTTCTGTTACTGAACACGCATTGTCTAATGTTCTGAAAGGAAGAAAATGGTGTGTCCATGTCGATCCTGGTATTGAAAGTGAAAAATAGCAAATGGTTTTATAGCAAGTTCTTTTAAACTATTAATATAATTAAGAACGGTAGTTTTAATGAGATTTTTTCTACGCATAAACGTTGTGTCAATTAATGCGTTTTATAAACGTTGGGTATATTATTAAAAATTACTCTTATTAGCGGTTCAAAATAACAAAAAAAAAATATTTTTTTGCCATTTTTCACTTTCGATAAAGTTGTCGCCGTCGGACTCTGTTCACAGTAGTTTACCTCTGTCTACCCCATACAATGAAGCTTAAAAGTTGGAATGATAGCATCAAAGGAAATCAAATGAAAATTAGATCACAAAAGAACCATAATAAGATTTTCCCATTTGAATATGTATTACAAAATCTGTTTTAAATTCGGTTGGTCCTTAATCATAAAACGAAATCTGAACAATCCTATTTTATAACATTATTTTATGAGGAGAATTTAAAAATTCTTTTACGACTTTCCTTTGTTTTATCTTAAAATGATAGATCGAATTATTTTGTTAGTGTTAAAGTATTTACTTGAAGATATAATTCGAAGGCCGTCGTGGCGCAGCGGCCTGGTGTGACTGTAACGCGAAGGTTGTTGAAAAGTCTTAACAATAGGTTCCCTTATTACCTTTCCTGCGATATGTGGGTTACAGCGTGAAGCTTTTAAAAAAAAAGCTTTTTAAAAAAAGCTTTTACATTAAATCATCAATTCTAAGAGTAAAACAAAATGAAATTACCTAAAGCAAATTGAATTACATACAAGTAACTTGGACTTGGCTTAGAAGCTTACAAAAACGGGTACGCGAGTGGAGAGGGAAACTAATGGCGAACATTTGTGTCAGCGCCAGATCTTACGATGATTGCTACTTTGATACCGATGAGATGTGGGCTGTGGATGAGTGGGTCATACGATTTAAATACTTTTACTTAAAATTTTAATATTGTACAGCAAAACTTAAGTACTCCCATATGAATGAATATTTCTATAATTCGATCGATGGTTGTGGGTTTGATATTTAGTCGGTGAACTTAATTATTTTCATTCTGCTCTGGTAGTTATTTTATTATAAAGAAATCATTAGAAACAAAATAATAAATTGTAGTTCATTTACACAAAAATAATATACAAAATATTGTAGAAAAACGACACTCCGATTTCTGCTTTATGTTCATAGAGGCTGAGAGTCTCAACTCTTCCTTTCAAACTAGGAAAACGAATATTTCTTTTTTTAGCATTAGGCTGTATTCCGTACACAGAATGTAGACAGAGGGATCTAGTATTAAGACACTCCGTTCCCTGTATTATTTCACTGTTAATTGGCGGAAATCAATGCGAAAAAGCTATTTAGCCCTCTAAATATCTTGAAATAAGTAATAAAAAATGAATCTATGATTATAAAATTTTTGTCTATTTGTCTGTACACGCATATCTTCTAAACAAACGGTCAGCAAAGATTTGAATTATTTTGTTTTGTTGTGTACATAGTTATTTATACGATACTAAAAAAAAAATTACAATTTCAAAATTTCCTGGTTCTCTGCCTGTCTGTTTGTCCGGGCTAATTTCCAGAACAGCTGAACTACTTCATATCCGACCTTTCCTTGTCTAATCTAATGTCCGTTTAGGATATTAAAGAAGTTATGGAGCAGCATATAGGCTACTTTTTATCCCAGAATTTCCGTAGGATAGAGATTCACCCGTGACAAAACGTGATTTACGTGAAAGCGCACACCTGCATATATATATGTACTATATATAAAATATATATAACTTTCCAAAATACACATAAATAATATTGAATTGAATAATACAGAAACGAGCGAAGCCGCGCAGTGGTAGCTAGTCCTTGTATAAAGAACGAATACATAATCCAAGAGTACATGCCAAGCGGCTGTAACTTCGATACAACACATTTAAAGTAAATAAATTGTTAACAGAGGGATAATTTATTATTGTGTATTTTCAGCTATAACACAAAATGTCCGTGTATTATTTTACTATACAAACTCTCATATAATACATACATATTTATTATGTTAAAAAAATGTGTTTTAAAATTGAATAACAGAAAAACATTTGAATTGCTTACGATTTTAGATATTCTGGTGTACTGTGATAATAGCAGGTTCAAATTTGGCTGGTTTAATTAGTTATTCATCTCAGTTTTTTTTTTGTGAAATCTTACGTACAATGTAGACACACGTTGCACAAGCACAAATAATGTCCACTCCTTTCTGAGCATCCCGCCCAAGTCCCCCTACTCAACACATTGCGTGTTGAGTGGCGAATCTCAAGCATCTAATCAGATAAAGAAATATATATAATCGAAAGTACAGCTGTTGCATTAGCATTGTCACGACTCGAATATACCAAATAGCGTGAAATTATGTAGGTAGTTCATTATTAAATCTCAAACAACGCCGCAAGCAAAAGCTAGTTAAAACAGAACTGTGTACACATGTAGTAAAGTATTTCAGTATTCCACTGTGAGCCACTTCATTATACTGAATGTTCAAATTGAGTTATCGCTCTCATATCCGATGTTCAAATTACACAACTCACATGGAGTTTACACACTCGGATTTATATCAACTTTAAATTTATTCAGGCTATTATTTCAACTAGAGGCCGGTCGTGGCACAGGGGTGAAGTGCGATTTATATACGCGACACGTTGTGGGTTCGATTCCTAACCGAATAAAAAATGGATAATGAAATATTGAATATTTTAATTTTTCTCGCTCTAGTAACGACGCAATGTGCGGTTTTATTCTTGCACTATGCATGCATATGCACAAAATGACAGTCATTAACAGCGCTAAAGTCAATTTCATCCACATCTTAGTTTACATTATTACAATGGTTACGAGTGCTTCGCTGTTCCGCTTTTACTGCCTTCGTCGTTGTTAACATTACACGAACGAACTCGGCTTAGATTGTAGAACTTGAGTCTCGTGTTTTAGATGTATATAAATAACATATATTAAAGTAAGTGCCTTTGGAACTAAGAAGTAAGTAAGAGTTACTGAGTTATTTTTTAAAAATAGTTTCATGATTTTTTTCTGTATAACAGGGTACGCATCGCACTAATGAAATGCGAGTATGAGCTCCTTTTAGAGACATAGCGTGTTGAGTGCCGGAGTTTAACACCGCATTTTGTCTGTATAAAAGTTTAAATTAGCCAACGTACTGCGCTATGGTGATTAATAATCGGGACCTATAACTAATCCATCAATCAATAAAATTTTTCCCAGGAATCCCACATAAATTAAAAAAGTCCCGAAGTGTTAATCGTAATAAATTATTAGGCTAGTTTTTTTTTCTTTTTAGTTTTATACATTCGGAGTTTTTGTTTATTTAAAAAAAATATCTATAAAAAATAATAATTCAAGCCAAGTAAATTCATTAAAATGCTAACCGACATAACTTTCAAGAGCTTTCCAAATGAGCTGAACTAAGTGTTAGACTAATACAACAATCTACATTTAAAAAGTCATCGCGGCCAAGGTCGAACTCGTTCTGCTTTCGTTGCGGAACATCAAATGATTTATGTTAATTTAAATTTAAGTTGAGTTACTCATTTTTCCCGCTTCACGCTGCATCCCGCAAGTACCGGGATAGGCAAGGGAACCTAATGTTAAAACACTCCATTTTCGGGGGAAAAATTCATTTTAAATACTGCAACAAAGTTGTGGATGAAGTTGTAGTTTCAAATATACTCGCTATAATAATATATATAAAATATATTATTATATATATATAAATATATAATATATAAATATATAATAATTAAATATATAAAGATTAAACATATAATGACTTCGGTTGTGTACATAATAAAAATCAGGCCTGCATACGTGACGTGCTGGGAATGCCCACATTCCGCTGAATTCCAGAGGAATTGCGTGTTAAGTGGCGGAACTCAACGCCGCTTTTTGTCCCGAAATTAGAGCAAAGAAATGGAAACAAGTGGAATCTGCTGGATTCCAGAGGAATTGCATGTTAAGTAGCGGAACTCAACGCCGCTTCTTGTTCCGAAACTAGAGCAAAGAAATGGAAACAAATGTAAATATTTCATTACCTTGAGTGAATATCGAACACACACCCAGTCGCGTTCACAGTCACATGTTGTGTCACGACTGGCCTACTAGAAATAAACAAATAAATTCTACTCTATAGAGCTAAAATCCTGCGTATGTTACCTACAGAAGTAAAAAATTCACACTAATTACTAAGGACTTGAATTTTTTATAGCGCTCGGTGTTAAAATCACCTCTTACAACACTCATCTCAACCTCGCTTAATATTTTACTGAAAAGTTTATTTCATATACTTTACCTAATTTCAAATTATTTTATTAAACATTTTCTTTATTGATCATGTTTTAGTGGCACAGTGGTACAACTGTGCATAAATGAAACGCTCGTGGGTTCGATTCTATCTCGGGGGAATGAAATATTTAGTATTTTAATTTCCTCGCTCTAGTAACGATGCTAAGCGCGGCGTTTAGTTCCGACACGCAATGCCTCAAAATTTCAGCAAAAACTAGGGAATGGAAGTGAAAATAATTAATTTCCTCGTGTGTTAATGGAAACCACAACTGTCACGTCACAGTCACACGCTTGTACCACTTGTCCCACAAAAGCCTCAAATAACGTCTAATTTAATTTAAAAAACAACAAATTTCACATTCTTTTGAACTTCAGTTGTAATCGGCTGACATATTTACCGGTTTTTGGGTCAAGGCTCTACTGAGTAACGATAGACAAGTGGATTATCGTATCGGACCGAGCCTATTTTACTGTAAAGAGAATTTCGAATTTTTTTGACGTTTTTACATTTCATAATTTAAGTTTTTACTTTAGAGGCTGTGCTCCAGATTTATAAGATGACTTTTCCCTGCAGCTATGATTCCGTTTATTTCCTAAATTGACTGTACAGAGCAGAGGTCGGCAATACAGCGCCTCCTATAATCTACTCAACGTCAACGGTGACGCGGTTACGCGTTGGACGCGTTGCACTATAACTAATATTATTAAATTAAATATTTGTTGAAGCCAGTCGTGGCTCGAGCGTGTGACTGTCAACGCGACAGATTGTGGGTTCGATTTCTACTCGAGGAAATCAAGTTTTTAATATCTACACTATTTTCCCTCTGCCTACCGTGTGAAGAATAGCTTAAAAAGTTATCCATATAAAACTTCTATAATAATAATAATTTCTCTATAAAACTTATAAAAAAACCACTTCCGTTTGAACTTTTACAACTTATCTTATTTACTTAGTAATCGTAGTAGAGGAAAGTAACTTAATAGCAGAGATGAAGAATCAACTGACGGAAATGACATCACTGCCAGGAAAAGTATAGCATTAGCATATATATTTATTTACTCTATTATTATAGCATTACATTTATTTACTCACGTTCTAAATGTGAAAGTTGATTGATTTATTGAACTAACATAACATTATAAGTAAAGTACACATTGTTTTATAATAAACTATTTTATCACAACCGTCGCATTTAATCAAATGCTGCACTGTGCCACTGTGCCAGCCACTGCGCCACAACGGCCTCTATAAAATTTTATAGCGTTAATTTTTCCAATCGATATATTTGATTTAGGAACCAATACAAAATCAAC
The DNA here is from genome assembly GCA_037355905.1 of Heliconius aoede. Classification (NCBI taxonomy): domain Eukaryota; kingdom Metazoa; phylum Arthropoda; class Insecta; order Lepidoptera; family Nymphalidae; genus Heliconius; species Heliconius aoede. Next base: position 231,783 of record JBAIZZ010000193.1, read on the forward strand.
ATTGTATGAGAGGGTATTTATGAAAGCGTATTGTGTAGAGCTCACAGTACAATCATATTTGTATTGTAAAGTTTATATTGAAACCGATTCACAACGTATAGTAAGCAAATATTTAAATGTTGAAACATGAATTATATGCAGAATAAGCAGAAACCAACTCGCTTCTAAATGATTTATAAGAATTGTAGCTTCGGCGGTTGTGTGTAATAATTGTTCCCACTACTGGATATCGAACCCGCAACCGTCGTGTTTACAGTCAATTGTTGACCCACAACTTCTTAATAAAAATAAAAAAAATATATAAAAATAATTTATTCATTTCACAGTTTCATCTCTCCCGAGCCCCACAACTGAGGAGGATGATGATGAAGAAGAAACCACTCCAAGCCGCGCCGACGCCGACGATGACGGAAGAATTTATAAGAATCCTAGGAATTCTCCATCAGCGCAGTGTCCTAGAGATGAGGAGCAGGCCACGCTACTTGTAAGATTTATTATTTAAGTTCTAAGAAAACGCATAAAAATGTACGAAGTAGGATTAGAACCCGTGGCTCTTGGAAACCGTGCAATTTGAGCGGGTGTAAATATATTTCTTTCTTAAGTGTAAAATAATTCTGTAAAAATGTTTAAAAAAACCTGTTTCCTTGTAGTAAATAATTAGAGGAGAATCTGAATTCTGCCACTCAATACGCAATGCCCTTAGAATTCGACATAAAATTAAATAAAACTAACTTCATATAAATTTTGTTCTAGGGTCAAAAATGTCTCCGAAAATGCTCATCGGACGAAGACTGTAAGAGCAAAAAGAAAAAGTGTTTATGCGACGGAGCGTGCGGCATGTCCTGCATAAAACCAGGTCAGTGGTTAAAGTTTTTTTTTAAATACCCACACTATTAATTTAACCCGAATTTATCTTACAGTTGTTTTTTTATATAATTTAATTTAAACAATAAATATTTTTGTATCACATAGTGTTTGAATAACTTGAATGTAGCTTCAAATAGAAAGGTGTGCTGAAATAAAACACAATAAGCCTTACAATTCCTAAAGTCTCCCTTAAATTAGACATTTTATATTATTGTTTTTCAATTAGAATTAATTAGAGAAATTAGTAAAAAAAAATCTAAAAAATTACCAAAATCAGCTTTAACTGGAAGAGCGGGGTATGCAGACGGAACCTAGTGCTGGAATATATATATAAATGGCATTATAATGATGGTAATAAATTTTTTATAGTAAGTTGAATGTAGATTTTCTCTTTATTTATTACTATTTTACATTACACTCAGATCTTTTCCGCAACTTTTTTTTTTGTATCCTCTAAATATATTGTTTTATTTGCGCGTTGAACTTTTCTTCAATTTAATGTCAAACGTAACATTCTTTTTTAATTAAGACATAACTAGTCAATGTATACAAGCTGCACATCAGCTTCAAGCTGTATTCTTGTTCCATACATATGAAACAGCGTGTAATTTAAAAAAATATAATTCTAATTTGTTTCAGATTTTTAGTAACAATATTATACTAGCCATATATTAATTATGATAATTATTTTGTTATATTACAATTACACGATGAACTAATTAATTCTGGTCGTGCATGTAATTAGTTATATATATATATATATATATATACGAGTATAATACATACGTATGATATATTACACCTTATTATTATCCTGGTCATCGTGGCGCAGTGACATAAGCGAGCGACTACAAGCCTTAGGTTGTGAGTTCGATTCCCACACGAGGTAATTAAATTTTTAATGAATGTAATTAAATATTGCATATGATATTAAATCAAAATATTTAACTAGGCAAAATGTTATAATCGACGTTTGATAGTTCAACCTCCACTCGGAGACATGATTATATCTTATGATTGTGTCTTAGTACTTCTCTTTGTGCCACCACAGAAAAATATTCTATAATTATTCAAGTATTCTTTATATTGGAAAGTAGCACAGCTTATGTAGAATCATCACGTAACTATCAGTTTTTACCGCGTTCCCACGAAGATGGGTGATAAAAACCCATGCTAATATCAAGACCAAGCTTGAGAAAGTACGTCACATTATATTCTCATTATACTGACAGAACTGTCTTCTATATTTCTATAAATCAAGAAGTAAAGTTTACCAGACCGGCCCCAAAGCCGTCGTAGCACAGTGGAGGTGATTTTCGCATATATTTTCTTTACCTCGCCAACACAATGTATAAAGAATTGGATGGTATATGGGAAACGGAGTGTCTTACTCATATATCTTAACACTAAGTTTACCACTGCCTACCTTGATATGAAGAAAAAATGAAAAAATAATCTCAATATATCTATTTAGCCTAATGTGTTTATCGACGGTACACAAAAAAAATCGCATAAAAAATAAACTAATTCCTTAAAAATCTCCGTTTAGAGATATGGAGTGCTATTTACTGCATATAAGACGGATAAAATATTTTCTTTCGACGCATTTAATGCATGCCAGTTATGCATATATTCACAGCGCTTAAACGGTTTCCAGAGGTGCAGGTTCAAATCCTACATTCAAATTTATATAAATAATCTAAAAAAATACTTTAAAAGAAGATTAAACTGTAAAGAATAAATTTAATTATCTGAAGCCCTAATTATATGAAATTTCTAGATGAACAGGCAGGCTTTTTCAGGCTTATTATAATACTGTATTATAAAAGAATTCTGAATTCCAGTAAACAAAATCATTTTGAAATTGCTTTCAGAATGCCTTTACATAGTGCATCTTTTAGAAATGAAAGTGTATTTAGACATTTTTAATATCACATTTTGGCTTTGCGTGTTTAGTTAATAGTTATTAGTGTTTATTTTATTTATTTATATAGAAAACTTTATTACGTTATAAATTTGGACGACCTAAGCAAAATCTGGCTAGACAAACAAAAAATGAGTTACAAGCTATACATATTTCTATAATATAAGGAGTAAAACCCAAAAATTACATGATAAATCAATATCTTCCGTCGGCTAATTTCACTTAAAGCATGAACATATAAACACAAAAGTTTACATAAACGCAAATAAGTAGTATATATATATATTTAAATGACTGCATATTTCTGTATATTTGTATACATTTCGTATGATAATATAAACATCTCACTAACGTGTACTTAATTCAAAAGTTTCTGTATCCACAAATTTTGTCAGCTCTATGGTTCCGTAGATTACTCGTACTATATTCATATGGACCTTACTGGTTTGAACATAAAGACTATTTTCCAGCGACTTTCTACTAAAAACTTGGGCAGTAATTTTGAAGATGCGAGCTTGAAATGCAAATAGAGAATTGGGTCGACAGAAAGTGTCAAAATTTGTGAAATTTCTTGTGGACCTCCTTCCTTGTAATAAGTTGTTTCGTAGTAGTACTTTGGGTAATTGGATTTCTGTCTGTGTGTTATATTTCTAAGATTCTCAATTGGTAAAATGAAATAATCACATTTTCACCGTATTACCCTCTGCAAAGTATACAAATTGCGGCGTTGGGTTCCGCCTACTATAGCAAAAAAAAAACCTAATAGTTGAAATCATCATTAAATAGTTTGGATGCTTTGAATATGGTGGATATGATTCTTCAGCATGGTTAAATATGGATCAGTTTTTTAAATAATAACGACGTCGTTACGGTACGGTATATGAAAAGCGATGGTGAATTCCGCCGCCCATAACGCAATGTCTTGAAATTTTGCCTGAATGTAAGGGAAATGTCTTGATACCTTTTGTCTACACTATTATGTATAGCTATGATATAGCGTGAAACTATATTAAAGTTTTAAATCTCGACTTGAGGTTAGTCTTATTGGTACTTTTGTAAATATATTATGTAGATGTATTAATTATTTTCCCGCCTTAATATCAAAGTATGGAAAACAAGACAAAGTGGAGCACGGAATGTCTTAACACTAGGCTTCCTCTTTCTACCCAATTATATGCGAGATACATTGGGATTATATATTATAGAAAAATCTAAAAAGTCCTTTAATATCGAATGGCAAAACCTGTAGTGTGTATCAGGTTATACTTATGTTTGTGGAAAATTATTTGACCCAATTTTAAAGTAAATTACACTCTTGCAACAGCTGGGCTCATGCGTGTAAAGTGTTCCAGAATAGCCGCCGCTGTAACACATAGTGTTGAATAAACTTCGTAGTAAAGACAGTTAATTTTAAATAATTTTATATAGCAGATGGAAGAACATGTAGAAGAGATGGTTATAGGTTAATTAATAGTTGAATTCCGCCACACGGGAAAACAGCTTTCCTAATAGGAACGGAATGCTTTAACACCATGTTCCCAGGTTCCCTCTATCTGTGATACTCCATGCGATGTGCGGGATATAGCGTGAAGCTGAACAAAATCAAAATAAACTTTAAACAAATAAAATTTTGCATTTTAATACAGATATTAAAATGCAAAATCTTTATCACGGGTAAAGTAAGCGTTGATAAAAATATGCCAATTACCTACTTGGCGCTAGTTTTATTTTGGTGGCACAGTTACCTAGTTATGGAGGTTTTTCTTAGAAAAAAAGAGTTTAACCAAATGATAAATTTACTCTCTTAGTTAGACATTTCGTTTAATTTTCATTCCCACGTTCTGGTAACGAAGCAGAGCATGATGTTAAGTTCCATCATTCAACACGAAACATCTAAAAAATAGATTTCCATCTGCCTACTCTGGTATATGGGATACAATAAGTATAGATTTAAAAAATATATAATTAAGTGTGACGTCGGCTAGATATAAACTCAACGAAGAAAGTAAGAGAGTCTGGTTGAACGCACTAACGTCGGGAAATGAAGAAGTACCTTAGACACTTAGAATGTGTCATATGTAATGTATTCATAATAATTTCCATTTGAGTGTAAAAAGCATCAAGACACAAACAACATTAAAATCACATTATTCTGAAATGTAAGCTAACCCTGTAGTCTTGCTCGTGGCTATTTCGTACACGCACTTGACCCGCCCTTAGATTACTAACAGCTAGCGGCATTTTAAATATTCCACGAGGCCAGGTCTTTCAAAACTCAGATAGTCTTGATAAGCCTAAAATAGCTGTGAGACTTTGATGAGTTTTCTCACTTGAATGTAGGTTGACCTTTGACGCCTTTAATCCTAAATCTTTAGTAGTGATTGGTTTCGTTTATACTACTTATTGTTGGTGTCTATTTTTTTCACCATTTCTAAAAGTCCAAGCTGACTTTGAGCCCAGGTACAATTACCAACGGGTTATATCGAAAATATTAACGTGATATAACATAGCTTTTACTCGATAAATGGACTGCAACACGCAAACAATTTTTCAATTTCAACCAATAGGTCCTGAGGTTAGCGCGGTTAATCAAAAAAGCTCAGATGGGCCGCGTCTGACTACACAACAACGCGATTGCACGCGACACGCGAGTACAATCGCCAGGTGAAATTTAATTTTTTATTTCCCCGAGTACGAACAGAGCACAGAATCTTTAAATTCAAATGTCTTAAGGGTGTGAGTCACCTCTAGTTCCCCAGGTTACTCTGCCTACCCTTCTGTGTTCGACTACGATCTCAATGACGATACTATTTCAAAAATCTCGACAAAACGTAAGGTAAATCGAACTAGTGACCCAATGAGTGACCAAACAAGATTCCATCCCAGATACCACCTGTAATATCTCAGCATTGGCATTTGAATTATTCATGGACCGCTACCGGCGTTACATTCCGTATAATATACCCTAATAATGAATATTCAATAGGAATTCATAAGGCAAATTTTATACAAACAATCTTCTATTATAATATTCATTGTAAATTATTAAAATACATCGACCATCTTGTCGCATTCCGGGGTGGAAGGGTGTGGCTGTACTCCGAGAGCCTAGAGAGAGAGAGAGAGAGAGATTCACACACTCTCCTGAAAGAGTGAATTCCATAACTCTTGTAACAAGCGCGGCGTTGAGTTCCAAAATTCAATACATAACGTCTTAAAAATAAGCTGAAAGTGGGGAATTGTTTTAACATTGGGTTACCTGAGGGATAGAGCGTGAAGCGAAAAATAAATGTTTGTAAATAAATTTAAAAAAAAGAAAATATAAATTACAGTTTAAAACGATGCTAATGGTCGAAACTCCAAAATGTATTTAAAATTCGAGGCACGATACGAAATAGTTGTCGAGCTTCGAGCTGGATTAATCTGATATGAATGTAAATAGGTTATTGTTAAAATATCATATTAACACGAGAATATTTCATGACTGAGGCCGTCAAGGCCTCGTGGGTCAGCTCCTCACTGTAAATGCGATGGTTGTGGGTTTGATCCCCAATTAAGTGATTCATAGATTCAAGTTTTTATCATTTTCATTGTCTCTTAAACAAAATTCGGCGTTGAGTTCCTCCACTTAATACGCAATTTCTCTAAAATCCAGTGTATATTGAACAGATTGTCTTACCAATTTGATCTAGAAGGTTATATTATTTTAAAAAGTGTCAACGTATCGCGCATATAGCAGGATAGACGGAGGAAACCTAATGTAAAGTCCGTTCAATATTTACCACTTAATTGTCTAGAGATTGCAAGTTGAGTGGCGTAACTCAACGCCGCGCTCTGCCTTATTATCAGAGTGACATAAAAATAATTCCATTTCCAGAGTAGAAAACGAACCTAAAACCATTGCGTTGACAGTTTTTATTAAATCTCTCGAAAATTATATAATGAGTAAACAAAATTTACTTTACCCATTTGAAGGCTATTAGAACCCTATCAATGACATCAAATACCCGTTGAAAATGTTGATTGAAATATTTGAACATATCGTACCGTTTTGCCGACCTTTGGCCGCAGCAAAACCAATCCGATCGATAGATGTCCTCCGTGACAGGCTACATAAAGCTGGATCTAAAGCTATACTTTTGCTATATTCTCTATATAAATGATGTAAACTCTCATGAAAGGCCGGGAGTTGCGTATAAGCACAAGCGTACGACTATAAACACGACAGGTGGGTTCGATTCACACTCGAGAAAATTATTATTTAATATTTTCATTTTGCTCGCTCTGGTATTAAACGAGGCAAAGTGCGCAGTTGAATTCCGTCAACACAAGTAACTTGACTATAGTATTTAAAATTAGTCATATATGCTGAGCTTCGGCGTTCTGCGCCGCGTAGTTTTGGTTGTGTTATTTGTCAGTCACTCAGTAACTAAAAACGCATTTACAATAAAACTCAATTTTCCACCTTCCTTGCTTCAATAAAATGTACTGGAGAACATTGAATAAATTTACATCTCTTTTCTTTTCTTCCTTTTGTGTGGTATCTATTGTGATTGCATAAATGGTTTTATTTAAACCTAAAATAAAGTTAGTCTTTTCGACTTTCCAAGTACTTTTCTTCGGGCGATATAAATTTTACGTTCCGGCAAGAAAATAAAACAGGGCGGTATTCTCAGCGCGCTTCTTTAGATAAATATACCCATTTAAAGTTGAATTTAGTTTTCGAGCTATTTGAAGTAGTTTCTTACCTTATATTTAAAAACAAAACTAATGAAAGGCCAGTCGTGGCGCAAGGGCACCAATGGTTGACTGTAAATGCGACTGGTTACAGGTTCGATCTCCACTCGAGGAAATTAAATGGGGGGGAAAATGGGGAACGGATTGTCTTAATACTAGTTTCCTTCTGTCTACCCTGCTAAGTGCGGGATACAGCGTGGAGCTGAATATAAAACTAACGTTGAAAAATAATATTGGCTTCTTCGATAAATGGACTAATCAACAGAAAGTTTAATTTATATTTATTTATTATAAAAGTATAGATTCAATTAAGTTGCTGTGAGGCATTTTCCGACTACCTGTGTTAGGAATTTGGTATTAGGGTAATATTTTTTTGCTTATTTCTCCAATAAATGTTCTTTTATATTTTCGTAAGTTAATAAACTTACGAAAATATAAAAGATAGAAGTTACGTCTTTAGAATTTCAATTTTTCTCTTGAATTATTTATAAATATTTTGATTATATTATAAAGATATTATACAAGTGGTACAGTTCCCGAGGCTTAAACTATGCTTGGCTCACACAAATGTGTGTTTATAAAAGTAGAGCCTGAACAATCCTTTAAAATTAAATTTATTATTAGAAATCAATAAAAATCCAAGACAAAAAGTATATCTATAGGTGTCTTACTTATACGCCGGACATTGCATCCTCATAATTTTCTCTCTCGTCTGAGGTGTTGCTTGATTTAATAATTAATCAGTTATATCATCCGTCCATCAAGAAGAGCGTGGTGTTATTTTATTTTTTCTGCTTGTTCACGTACACTTTTCCATTCTTGTACAGTGACAGTGCCATTTTTTCTTTCACTTTTAATAAATAAAGCAGCAGAATACAGTATGAGTAGTTAGACCACGCTAGTGACGTTTCACCTTCACTATATACTAGCTGAAAACATAAACAGACTGACTCCTAAGTATTAATATATAACTTTGTTAAATACTTTATATGTTATATTTTTGCACTATTTATAGTCTTAGAATCTGGTTAATGAAATATAAATAATAATTACGAGAAATAGCATAGTGTAGAGACACTCCGTTCTCCACGTTCCACCCGTTTACGAGCTATGCTTAGGTAGTGAAATCTAACACGCTATAGTGCGTATTTCTTAATTCGGGAAAATATTTTGTATGACTATGTTCTCTGAGAAGGAATCGAACCTAATTTGCCAAAATTATATTTATATATTTATTTATTAAAATTCTCATATTCAACGAATCCACAATCGTCAGGTTCTTAGGAGTCTCTTATACCATGCCAAATGCAGACAAAAATAATCTTAACGTCAAAAATATAATTTTTCTAATTAATTCTAGCATTCTTGGCTTGGTTTCGGATTTGACAGATGAAGTGCTGTTGTCGCCTCAAAGTAATTATAATGAGCTCGGTGACAGCTCGATAGATTGCAATTAACGCCACCATGAACAGATACAAAGGCAAAGCATTTCATTTAGAGATATAAAATTCTGGTAATATTTAAGCAGTATTCGATTTTATTTTTTATTCCTGTGATAAATAAGTACAGACGAATTTCAAGTAAGTTCAAGTATTTATAGGTTGAATTTGAAAAATAATAATATTTGTTATAGGTACGTTCATCCAAACTAATATAATAACTGTATTGTGTTTGTCCGTATGTTTATGTATTACAGTTTCGCCACTCAACACATAATAGAATTAAGGCGAAAAATGCAGAACAAAGTGTCCTATCACTAGGCTTGCTCAATCTACACTGTTATATAAGGAAAAAACTTAAATCCCATAAAAAACATACATTCACAAAAAATTAATATTTAATATATAACAAAAAAAATCTATATTAAATACCTACATATGATGTTTGAAGTACGCAATTTGCGGTTACTAATTCCACTGTCAGATCACGCAACTGTTATCAATCATGGAGGCGGAGAGGCGAGGCGAGGCGAACTGATAACGACCTTTTTGAATACACATTGTTGTAGGTATAGTAGATAATATAATAGATTTTGATATTTTCAACTATATTACTCGTTATAATTTATTAAGATGTTGTCATGGCACGAGAGTGATGTTTTTAAAAACATCTACGTATACAGATTTTATTTGCTTAGTTCCTAAGGAACCTTTGAACGGGCTAACAGTTCAACCAAACCTTTGATTCTTATAATATTTGTAAGGATATGTATATATATCTACATATTTATATGTATATTTGCTTTCATATATTAAGGTAAACACACCATTTCATACTATAAATATAGAAACATAAAATTAAATTTCTCGTCTACTTGTACTGTAAGCCAAATTTGTTCTCCACGGGACTGTATACCTGTATATTTGATATTAATTTCAACTTGACACCTCCTCGCAATCTTGAGGTGATAACAGACGGAGAGACAGTCATGCTTACAGACGGACAATAAATTAATCGGAATGATGAATGAATAGACGTTCCATTTTTTATTCTGAGGAACAGAACGCTGAAAAAGAAAATTCATTACAACGTACTCAGTAATAATTCTCGTTTCTAGACCGTTTAAAAGCTTTTTAGTTTTCATTATAGCGTTTTAAAGCACTGCACAGCACTGCACTTGCACTGGAAAAAAAGGTGTATTTTTTTAAATATAAACTCGGTCTTGAGTTCCACTATTCTAACGCCTCGATAAATAACGTTAATGTGCTTACTTTACAGCTTCAAAGGAATTAAGAGGATATTTAAGATTGTTCTATCTCGGTTAAATGAATACTTTTGTGTATATTAAAATATATTTTATATGAAAGACTCTTGTCTTTTTATATAAATACAATTGTCTATTAATTGTAAATACAAAACGTATTACGTAGAAAGCAGAGTAAGTTCAGGGAACCTGTTCCCACTGCCTAATTCTTGGACGATGTGCTTTGTTAATAGAGTATACTATTTACTATGGAACAGGCTTCTTTCAAAGTTACTTTAACGCACCAATAAAAAAGAGGTAAAGTTTTATAGACGAAGTAAAGTCAATTGGAGGACACGACTCGCCACGTTCTGATTTATCAAACTTCTTTCTGGCAATTTAACTTGGGATGAATGGTGGACGAAAATTGTTTTATTTTCTATTGATAACTTATTCTGTTTAATTTTAATGTAAGTAAAAATAACAAAAACAATTCACGTTGCATCTGGCATATAGCAGAGTAGGCAAAGGAATCTATCGATAATAATTCCATTCACCACGCGGAAATATTAAATATTTATTTTCCTAGAGTGGGAATTGAACCCACAATCTGTCGCTGTTACAGTCACACACTTAAGCCCCTGCGCCACGAGTTACCTCTGCCAAGTATTAATTCACATTTTAAGCTAACCTAAACTTAGGCAGACCTAAACTTAGGTTAGCTTTATATTTTTCCTCACAAGGCAGATACATAAATTCAAATATTTAATAAATATCTTATAATAATAATAATTTCCCTTACACAAAGGACCGAACCCACTACCATGCTTATATAGTTACTAAGCGATGTCACGATTGTCAAAACAAAATAATAAATAATTTTCCGATAGCTTTTACAGTACGAACAGTAAATCGAAGTTGGTTTCCGTAGCACTCTGATTTATAGAGATTCTTTGCAATTTCGAAATTTAACATGAAAAATTTCTTGTTCGTTCTCAGTTCAACTTTTACAGTGCAAAAGATACTCGGCATTTTAATTGAACAAGTTTAGTTTCCTCTATTTATGATCAAAATGTAAAGAGTTGATGTTAAAATTATGCTTGAATTTGTAATTTGAAATGTTTTAAGTTTCTTTAGGTAGTGTAATATAGTGTATATACACTATCTATATATCGATAGTGGATATATACATTTTGTTTGACTGAACACGATAATCTCAAGAACTAATGCTTAAAATCTTTTTCATTACGTTAATTTTATATTTATATATTAAAATTAGACACTACTATTAAAATAAAAATTCAATTTTCTCACAATTATCAACTTTACATGTATTTCTTGTTCTTAACTAAAAAATATACTTCGGATACTTCGAATGTGTCATTCGCTACTCTAGATTTTTCCTTCGACCATGGACAAATAACCTTGGCTCCGACATTTATCATCACCAATAAACCCCCTCGATTGCATACTTATTTATTTCAATATATTACAGAGATGTTTTACTTTTTCGCTATATTCCACATATAACCAAGTAGGCAACAGGCACCTAGTGTTAAGACACTCTGTTTCTCCATTTCCGACAAATTTCCGTAACATTACGTGTTGGAAACTCAAAGCCGCACTAAGGCGAGTGAATAAAAATGTTAATTTCCACGAATGGGAATCGAATCCACAATCGTGGCTCTTACAGTCCAAATATCTAAAGCATCATTATCTAACATTATAAAATATTTATAGCCAATTAGATTTGAATCCACTGTCCAATCCCAGTTGACAACCTAGACAGCCCTTATACATAATAAGAACTCATACATACATCTAAAGTGCTAAAAGTTTTGAGTGCTATAAGTTCCTTTGAGATTGCATTAACCTAAATTCAAAATGAAACAGGTCAGGGTCTTAATTAAGAGGGTATTTGTATAATTATGTGCTAATTTGATCCTTTGGGATAGAACGTGGGGAAGTCCCGGGGTAAACACTTGTTTTACACGCTCCGTAAGATTTCTTAGATTTAATTTAATTTTTTTGAAATGATATTTAGAAATATATGTATTATATTTTTTTTAACTTCACTTTGTATCCCGCTTATGGCAGAGTAGACGGAGGGAGGGCTAAGACATTAACGTTTACCATCCAATTTCCCGAGAATTTGACAGAAAGTGAGAAACGAAGGGAGAGTTCGATTCACGTACTCGGTCCTATATGAGAAATCATTTTATATTCGTAATTGGAATTTTTCTAATAAAAATGTTTTTTAGATGAAGTTCTCTTCTCACTTTTTTCTCTTATCACCAAGTGCAAACCGTGCTATATAAGTATACAAGGTGAAATTGAAAAAAAACATGACTTCATTTTAAATATTTTAAAACCGTTTAAAATTTTTAGAAAAATATGTTATATATATATATATTTGCATAATGTATGTAATTAATTTTCTAATATAAATTCAGTGTCACACCGCCGCAAATTCTGTTAGCGGTTACAAGAGGACCATTACCGAGGCACCTGCAGTGAATATTTGAACGACCGCCGTATTCATCTGGCAGTGGCATTTTATTATGATTATATCGAAATAAATTGTGAAATTTGAACAAAAACTTGTTTATCGTATAAAATATATAATAATACAGGTTTAAGAATATTAACAATCAAAAGTACTACTTTTTGACATTTTGGAGGAATTGGAAATGAGAAATGTGTTATGTATGTATCAGGGTCAACTCGCATAACAGAGGTCAACGCCGCTCTTTGTCTTAAGCTAGAAAATAAAAATAATTCGTTCCTGAGTGCAAGTTGAACCCAAAGTCATCGTGCTTCCAGTCGGACACTGTGCCGCTACACCACCACGGCCTCAAATCAATATTATTTATTTAATTGATGTTTTTCTCATTTACATAAATTGCTTAATTCATTAAGTTCTGAACAACGAAACACGAGGTCCACATTTTATTAAAAATGCCTACATTATTGGTTTTCTGCTGCAAATTTTACAAAATCGATTTACCAGAATAATTTATTTAACCGATTCGACTTCACAATTGTATCCCACTGTCCGTTATAAATTATATATAAATCAGACATTTCTCTTAATATTTGACCAACAGAAAACGCACAGCTGATATTTCTGGGCGTGAAAAGCCAAAATTTGGTTCCCCAAGAATCTTCTAGCAATGCCCTATTGGAAGATTTCTTGAAATTAGCTACAACTCAAGCTACTCTCAACAATTAGCTACTCTCAAACAAATTAGAGGGTTCTGTACCAATTTAGGGGTTCTCGATCAACGAGATTTATACAAGACACGAGCATTTTATATGTTTATTACTATATGTTCTCACTTCACGTCAAATTTGATAAGTATAGGTCCACGTGCTACCGGTAGCTTTTGGCGTGGCAAATTATATACAAAATACCACAAAAAAAAATGCACAAAAGCTCGTATCTTTTGTTTGTGATAATTGTGAAGCTTCATTTTTAGAAAGATGACTGTGACAAACAGACAGAACAACTGACAGGCGAACAATATCAAAATCCTAAAAACTACAATAAAAGCACTAAAATCTATAACTTGTCTTAATCAAAATCACACTGAAGTACTAATTGAAGATACAAAAGAGAAAAACCCAATGAAGTGTTCTTTGAAAGTCATTCACATTATAGGAGTGGAGAGTCAAAGACAGTCTAATTAATACGTTGATTTGAGATCAGATAATTAAAACTTTCCAGAATTGAGCTATTTCGGATCAATACGGTCTAGTCTCGACTGTGAAACGGGTCTAATGTATACTGTGCGTGTCTGTACTAATAACATTTTGGTTAGAAAATGAAAAGTAGATGGTAGGGTGTTATGTTATACTTTTAAATATATAAAATTCTATTTATTTTGACCACAACTATATAAGAAACTAGTCACTGAACTGCGGCTTCGTCCGCTTATAGCCAAATTACATAAAATCTTTACATAAATTGTAGTACTATGTGTTATTCTGATATATATTATAATTTCAAGCTATCTAAATGTGTTCAGTAGTCTTTGCGTAAAGTTCGAACAAACATCCCTCCTTACAAACTTTCCCATATAGTTACAAGAGTAAGGTAATGAAAATAATTAATTTCTCCGAGTGGGAATCAAACCCACAACCGTCGCGCTTAAAGTTCGCTTGTCGTTAGACCAAGGCGGCTTATAGTAAATGACTGTAATAATATTAAAAGAAAATTTCACAGCCAACATCTGTATTCACTCTATTAAAACTTGGTCAAGCTTCGAAACGAACTTTTAAAACGTTACGTAAAATGCAGGTAAAGTTCAGAGTGTACAACTTTAAATATTAAATATTGAGAAACGAGTTTGATTGTTTAGTCGGTTATTCATTTACGTGTGTGTTGTTATAGCATGGTTTAATTAGAAATTTAATTTGTTGTTCAATATGGATGACAGGTAGTTGGAAATAGAATAAAAAATTAAAAAATAATAAAATTAAAATTTTCACCGACTATATGATGATGATGATTGAGGCCAGTCATGGCGACTGTAAACGCGACAGGTTGTGGCTTCGGTTCCCACTCGAGGAAATAAAATATTAAAAATTTAGTTTTTTAAATTTTTGTTTCTTTACTCTGATGTTGAAAAAATGCACAGAAATTCTCCAGAAATCGGAGAAAAGTGGGGAGCGGAGGGTCTTAGCTCTAGGCTCCTTCTGAATCTACCCTACTACATGTGGGATACAGCGTAAAGCTGGAAAAAATATATGATGATGAATATCTAATTAGAGATGAACATTCAAATAGTTAATCCTCGCATTATACTGTGTACTTCCATACCTTTCTTCATCAATCTCTTTATACATGCCCTCTGGTCGTTCCTCATGCTTTTTGAGTAACCTCCCTCCAGTATCCTACCTACTCTGATACGCGGCAAAAAGCGTGAATCCTAAAAAAAGTATGTTACAAATATCTAGAGAACCAAATTTTAATAACATACAAAATACGACTTCATATGTTACTAGCTGGTTCACCGTAAACCCGTCGCTCAGAGCTACCCTCGTCCAACCTTTCAACCTTTTCCACAAATTGACTATATTTCTTTAACGCACGTGCCTTGTTTTTTTGGGATCTCAATATAGAATGTGATGAATTAATTAATTAGAAAATCCTAAGAACATTTGTTTTTAGGTTCGTTTACAAGCATTACAACTACCCAATCCTCTCCGGTCAGGGAACCTAGTGTTAAGACACGTTATTCCCCAATTTCCTCCTAATAATATTAATGGTGGAGCTTGAAGCTGCGTTTCATCTTCTTTACAAAGCGGTGAAATAAAAATAAATCATTCCCCCGATTAGGAAACTAGCCCACGTTTATAAACACTTTTATAGTCGGATATGGTCTTGTAATAAAATTTTACAATTATATTTATTTGTGAAGGTATACTTTGTGTAAAAAACCTAGATTTAATGACTTTAACTCTAAATGTAAGCTTATTTAGCTCTAAAACTGATTAGATATAAAAAAAATATTTAATATTCTGGATTAAAATCAGTTTTAGGGCTAAATGAATTTATATTTAGAGTTGAGCCTTAATTCTAAGTTCTAATTTAATTATTAAAAAAATTAAATTATTCCATTAGCAACATCAAAAAGATGAAAATTTAATATACTTTTATTGACATAAATTATTCTGATCTCAAGATTTTTATTATACACGTTACATTAAAGTATTTTTAGTTATTGTCAGTAAACGCAACGATTATGGGTTCGATTTCTAATCGGGAAAAAGATTTTTTTTATTTTTCCGCTCTGGCAACAAGACAAAGCTTAGCGTAAAGTTCTGCAACTTAATACGCAATGTCTCGAAAATTGCAGGTGTGTCCAACCTGTAATTGGAGAAAACTCCCGATATACAGGGAACCTGCCTTGAAGCTAAAGAAAAAAACAAGTTAATTAAGTGCGGAATTGGCCTCTGCGAGCTGGTACATAACGCTACTTTGTCTTTTTGCCTGTGTTGGAAACAAATAATTCAAAGGGTCTCTATTCCTTTTAATATCTTATTCGATTCTCAATCATCATACTATTACATATTTTTTGGCTGTAACTACGACTACAGCACAACAAGTTAAAGTAAACATTGATTCCTGAAAAATTATGTTTGAAGAACATTCTTTTAAAGGTTTAATATTTTAAATTCTTCACTTTATTTCGATACTAAAACGATGTCAGGTCAGCAAACTTGTTTATTTTCAAGTTTCGAGCACGTTGCTCGGTTCTTTTACAGGCAACAATAAAGTTTTAAGGGATCGATGCTACAATTTTCGACAGTATTTAGTGATGTTAGTAATTTTTCTATTTGAATTTTCATTAACAGCAGTTTTTGATTAAATTAAATTCCTTTTTCACTTCCGTTCTACACGGCGGAGCTCAGCGCCACGACTTACCTCGACGCCAGACCGAAGAAGTGAAAATCTGTAGATAAAATGTGTAGGTGTAGGTCTACACATGAAATAATATATATTCAATGATCTGGTTAACTTTGACAGATACGAGCGATATTTTACACTAGATCTTAAATTAAATTATTATTTAAAATCTAGGCAACTTTGATTCATGTATTATTAAATAATGAATGTAACTGATGTAATAAGAAAAAATATGGAGAATCAGTCTAAAGCGTTTTTATTTGTATAGTATATATTTTAAATCAGTTTTAAAAAATACTTAAAAACAACTTTTTAATAGAAAACTAAGTAGGGAAATTAATAAGAAAACAAGTCAAAATAATTTAAACAAACAAAAACTTGTAAGAACAGCAAACAGGACAAAGACAATTAATACTCAATATTAATTGTTTTATTTTTCCCCATCCCTTCATAATCCCCCCATCGTCATCAATCATCATCAATTTTGTAGAATCCAGGCTCTTTTAGAAATTCTAATTTCACCGGCATCTACTGTAGATACAAATTCATCATAATATATTTGTTTTTTTTTGTTCAATTTCAGACGGCAATCCATTTAGCGCGTTGTATGTAAATGGTGCAAAAGTAAAATTATCTTCATCTATATTTGTGTTCTCCTTGTGCCGAGTCTTAAGTTTCTTTTCGTTTTTAAAATTAATATTTATTAAATAAAAATCGTCAATAATTTATTGACTGTATGACTTTAAACACGGCAACCGCAATTGAAAATATTGTTTTCTGCAATCAGACGTTCTTATACTTTTTCTTTTTGTATCAATAGCTAAAGCTTCGACAACCTTATTAAGCTTTGTACCTATTTATGGATAGAAATGTGACAATAAGTCATTTAGTGTTACGACCGTGTCCATCTTGCCCATAACACTTATTCCATGATTGAATTTTAATGAAATGAATGCTCTACCAATAATTTTTTTAGCTTTTACTACAAATACTGCATAATTTTTCTACGAGTAAGTACCCTCTGCCTACGCTGATGTATGCGGGATACAGCGTGAAGATTTTTATTATTATGTTTGCTTGTAATATAAAAATGGTTTAACTTAATTTTTTTCTTATTTTTACTGTAGGACTATTTTATACGTAACCTTTTAACTGTATCTGTCAGTCCACTAAGACCGTCCCGTCACAAGATAGATGCGGGTTGAATACAAATTATTAACCCTGGACTAAATTTTACTGAATATATGTATATTAAATGTAAATCTTATTTGACATAATTATCCATTTTAAAGAATCTAGATATTTTTTTTATTCTCAATTATAATTTAATAATTCGTTTAAAAATATAAGTACTTATGGTCAGTTCTCCGTTCACCTTTCTTCCCAACTATTTAAGGGAATATTAGGGAAAGAAGAAAAAATCTAGTGTTAAGTCACTTCGTTCACCGTGCAGTCTACATTTCAATATTTTCGTTGTATGCAGTAGAACGATGCATTTTTTATTTATAATGTTATCAGAGCGGGAAAATGAAAGTCATCAGTTCCTCTAAGTGGGAATCGAACCTACAATCGTTGCATTTAGTCAGACGCTGTGTTACTACGAACTCGGTAAATGTAAATATAATGTAACACTTACGGTGCCGTAAACTTCAAAAATATGTACGACATGTACAGATGTGAGTACGTTCAAATAGATAGATATCTCAAACTTCGTGTTCTACCAATCCAACCGCTAAATAATCAAAAGCCCCCAAGAGACAAATGACAGTTGTTAGTCCACTCTTGGAGTATCTTAATGGAAATCACTTTCTCCACTAAATATCTATTGAAATTATAACTAAATATACCTACCATTATATTTTACTATATAGAGTATTAAAGAGTATGTTCTTTTAATATCGCCATAAACATAACATACAAGAAATACTATGATGTATTTACTTTAATTTTATATTAATATCTAACTAAGCCGATATATTTAGACAATAGGCGACTTTTATCTTTTGTTTAATTATATCGGGAGACAAATGACGGCGTTGAGTTCCACCAGTCAATGCACAATTCCTCGAGAATTCAGCGGAAAGTGTGAGACGGAGGTGCCTTGATGGGAACTGAGTATCTTAACTAGGTTTCAAGCTTTGTGCGGTATAAGCTTGAACCTAAAGACACTAAAAAAACTCTTAGTGTCCGTAGTAGCGCAATTGCGTAGTCAGACTGTAAACGCGATTATATGTTCGATTTCCACGCGCAGGATATATTAAAATAAACTATTTTCAATAAGTCCCCCGAAAAACTTGAATTCCACTACTCAAAATGTAATATCTCAAAAATTGATCAGAAGGTAGTGACCGGAGTGTTTTATCACTAAATTTCCTCTACCAATCTTGCAATACTAAAAAAGCGTGAAACTGGAAAGCTCTTCATACAAAAACGTATAAATAATTCTAAGTCAAAAGAAACGCAACTAGTTCTATTTAGAAAGAAGCCTTTAGAAATCTTTCGCTCACAAAATAAAGGAAAATGGGGCAAAATAAGAGCGTTAAACTCAAGTTTAAGTGTGCTTCATACGAGTCGGCGATTATAACAAAAGAATGGTTAACCTTGGAACTGCAAGCCTCCAGATAAGGTAATTTTACTCTTAAGAATTACAAACTTTTAACCTACTTTTGGAGATATTATGAAGTATGTCCAGTTTATTTAAAGCATCCCACAATGTTAAGTGATGGGAATTAAGTCTTTTATCACTTTTTCTCCACTTTCTTAAATATACTTTTAACTTTTTAGCAATAGTAAAGTATTAGTACTTTGTGGTAGTGTAAAGTGGTAGCAGAGTAGACTGAAGGAACCTAGTGCTAAGACACTCTGTTCCTATTAAGATACATCCGTTTCCCACTTTCCGCCGAGTTTTTGTAATATTGTGTGATGAATGGCGGACCTCAACGCCGCGATTTTCCCCAATTATTGTGCGAGGAAATGTAAATGTCGAATATTTCAATCCCCGAGTGCCCAATAAAGACCGACCGACCAAGACCTCAATAAAATTAATATTAATAAATACCACCAAATTAATAAATTCGTCGGATGTAGGCTCGATTCTACTTCGGAGGAAGATTTTTTTTTATTGATTCCTAGCTCTGGTAACAGAACAGAAAAGTGGTGTTGAGTTCCGCCACTCAATGTCAATATATATATAACTGACCGAAAACTGGAGTACAAAGTATATTACTTCACAACATTCCCTCTTTTTACCCTGCTATATGCTGAATAGAGCGTGAAGGTATATAACGATAAAAATATATTACCCTACTAGTGGTCTAGAACAAACGAACGAACAAAACTAACCTATTATTTTGATTGTAGCAGTAGTACCTACTTATAAGTGTACTTACTTATTTTTATAGTATTAGTAGAAGAAACTTTTGCAGTAATCATCCACTTCGTAGTTGTAAAGTAGGGCAGTTAAATCGAGTGCATATGAAAGCTCAGCAGTGCTGTAAGAACTTTGATTCAATGAGCTTTCTTGTATAATACAAAATTAGTTTAGTAACATACATATAATATGTGAGAAGTATAAGATTATAGTATATTTTTCTTATTCTTCTGCATTTTAAGCTTCTGAGGATTGAATAATGAATTAATTATTATTTTTTTAAAATTCACGTTTGATCTCAAGTGGGGTAGCCAGAGAGCATACCTCTTTTTCCTCGTTCACTATCATCAATTTATACCGTGCATCTCTCTCCGGTCTTCATGCTTTTTACCTGACATTTTTCTATTATCATTGATACTGTGTTCTCAAAGACCTACCGAGGTTATACCTGTCACCTCAACTTTGTTTCTTTCCAAATTTTACCATAACTTTTTTGAAATTTTCTAAAATCAGCTTCACGCTGTATTCCGTATTGTTTAGTAGGGTCCCCAGGGGAGACCCGTTGTGGTGATGAGTGGCGGAACTCAACGCCACGCTCTGTCTAGACACCAAAACAAAGAACTGGAATATAAATATTTCATTTCTTCTTGTGAGGATCCCCTGCGCCACGACTAGCCTTAATTATTTTTTTTTTTAATATATTATATTTTCTAAAACATACTCATAATTTTTGAAATCTAGAAATAAAAAGTTCAATAAAAAATATATCCCCTTGCTTTCATTGTCGGTTGGCGATACGTCGTAAAACATAAATGAGTTTATGAGATAATTTTTTTTCATCTATCACCGTCGCGTTTTAATTAAAATTTGCTTCAACAAATTTAATCAAATTGGTCTATGTTAGCTTTTGTCTGTGCCATAGAATTACGCAATCATTTTAATTCTATACCAAAAAATGTGGTACGTATGAATTATTTCAATTTTACCTTGCCTTTATACCTTACGTTTTACCCACTCAACATGTAGCAGGGTTTTTTTTTCACAACCCAATTAATGTGGGTAGTATATGAAAACGATTGATTTGTAATCTTAAATGCACCATGAAAGAAAACATTAGAGAATTTATTTTTAAAAAGGTTCTCCTAATTCATATTTTATTACTACATGTATCTATTGTTTACTAGTATCTTATACTTAATTAAATTTTAGATATTGAACCAACAAAGAATTGTTTACATTTCCGCGCCCTGGTAACAAGATAAAGTTTGGCGTTGAGAACCGCCACTTACCACGTGATGTGTCGAAAATTGCGTGGCAAATAGCAGACGGTGTGTCTTAACACAAGGTTCTCTCTGTTTACTGCAGGGTAGGCAGGGTATATGCAGGATGCAGCGTGAAGTTGTAAAAAAACATTGTAGTAACATTATGGCGTGCTGCGTCAAATTGCCACAGTCAAGTTACGAGTATTCTGAACTAGGGCATTAAAACGCTATTCTTAGGGCATTTATCCATTGCAGTACAAAATAATTATTCAATAATGATATTCCTTTTTTAAGTTACAAGCGTATAACAGTTTCGAGGTAGCTTCATGACAAATTATTATAGCTTATTGGTCAGAACGCTTAGCCGTTAGTTTTTTAAAAATATTGTACTTTCCGATCGAGATAATCCTTTAAAATAGTTATGTTGTCTCCTTTTTTAAATATTATTTTTTTTCTAATAATTTTATATAGTTTTAAATGCCCCGTGAAGGAACTTAAACCGTGCTTTAAAAGATAAGACAGAAAAAATATTTACATATATAATCAATATATATTCTACCCTAAGTGGAATTTTATTTATTACTTCTTAAACGCGACAGGTTGTGGGTTTCATTCCCACTCGATGAAATATTTTATGAAAATATTTCTCATGGATACTATTTTCAGATCAAAGATCAAATTAAAATGGGATCACACAAAAAGCACTAGCTTTCAAATATAACAATCATCAAAATCGCTTCACCCAGTCAAAAATTTTGAGGTTTTTAGTCTTGTGACTTTCCTTTATGTGAAAATAGCTTTATTTAACATATAGGAGAAGTTAATAAGAGTGATTAGAATATTTTACAGCAGCGTCTGATAGTATTATTTGGAACAACTTTACAGCTTTTCCAGTGTTATTGTTACCAGACACGCTCGAGCATAACCTAGTTTCAGAGTTTCTTAGTATTTACCATATTTGTGGGCGTCGTGGCGCAGTGGGATAGCGTATAACTGAAAGTATAACGGTTGTGGGTCTGTTCTCGACCCTACGATTATGTTTCAATTGTGTTAATTCGTTCGTAAAACGTTCTAGTTGACAAAGCGCGACGTTGCACAGTCTACAAGTAATTTTGAAACGCGACGGTTGTGGGTTCGATTCTCACTCGAGGAAGTGATGAAAGAATGATGAAATGATATCTTATTGTCTTTTTTTCCAAAACGTAAAGCATGCGTTGAATTGTAAAGGCACTTAACATAATAAATATTTTTTTGTTATAGACCGAGAGTGTCCCGAGTTGGAGCAGCCTGAAATAGGGGAAGACTCACTCACTGTAACGCTGACTGGAAGACTGTTTGGAGACAAGTAATTATTATTTTATGATATACTTATGATAGACTAGCGTCTTTGCCCGCATACTCAGTATTTTAATAGTAACTCATTCTGAACGACAAGTACAGTCAATGCGATGTAAAATAGACTTATAGCCTTACTCGATGAATAGACCATAGAACCCAAAAATATTTTATCAATTAGAGCCAGTAGTTGTTCAGTTTTAGCGTTCTTTGAACCAAAAAACTATTCAACTTTGTAATAATATTTACAAAATAAAAGTCGGTCTGTTTATATTTCTTCTTATTTACAGTTTTCATAAATATTATATTATTGTATTATAGAGCAGTATATTCCTGTCCTCATGGCTACCACGTCGTGGGTCTTCAATCCAGAAGCTGTCAGGCTGATGGAAAGTGGGCAGGGCAGGCGCCAGCGTGCAAAAAAAATAGTAAGATTTCTATGTATTGCCTACAATCTATGATTTTGCCTGATTATACTAATGTATAAATATAAATATAATATATAAATATAATGTACTGATATATATATAATACAAACGTGAGTGGTGCATCAAAACCACGAAATATGTATTTATTGATTGCATCCAACACACAATATGTTATGTACTATAAGTTGATAAACATATCAGCCGTGTGATCCCGGCTTAGAATAGGATCACCCTGGTATTGTCGGTGTCGTAAGAGGCGACTAAAGTACGTGTGGTAGAGTCACGTCGCCAGTAATGGCAACACGCATGGCCAGACGCGACCGTATTAATACCACCCCCGGCATTTAAAACCGGAGTGAAGTAGTGGCTCTTGCCACTGCGTTTCGCATTAGGTAATGCCGTGCCCCGGCGCCCAAAATCCTCCACCTTAAAGACCGGCAACGCACCTGTAGCTCCTCTGGTGTTGCATGAGGTCGTGGGCGACGGTGATCACTTACCATCAGGTGACCCGAACGCTCGTTTATCTTGTCCTCTCCCATAAAAAAAAAATAAAAAATAATAACTGAATGCATTACCAAAATTTTTTGATAATGCCCAAAAAGCTTAATGAAAGAAAAATATTCTACCAAAGCGAGAAAATGAAAATAATGAATTCCTCCAAGTGGATATCGAACCCACAACAGCCTCTTTCAATATTTCATTTAATTCTATTATATTGAATGTTCATAATATATATAATTTAATTTCTATACTTAACTTCGTTAGTAAATTCAATACGTATTTTGTAATTCATCGAAATTGTGATTTTCATTAAGATATCTCGAGGGAAAACGGAGACAGCAATCAGCCGTCTCTCGGGTACCTCGATTGTTTCGTGGTTTGATCGCAGCTCTACTTGGATATCGAGTGTCGTTGTATTTCTATTTATAGTATTTTCTTTGTAAGATTATGAGACAGTAAGTGAAACTTCCTTCGTTTATTAAGAACATTCCAATATAAAAGATAGTTAACTAAAATTGGTTGCAAATAAGTTTCTTTAGAAATATCAATTTATTTATTTATTCAAGAGGCCGTCGTGGCGCAGAGCGGCTCAAGTGTGTGACTGTAACTCGACGGTTGAGAATTCGATCTCCACTCGAGGAAGTGAAATATTTATTTTCGTTTATATTTCCATTTCTTTTGCTTTGGTGTCGAGGCAAAGGATGACGTTGAGTTCTGCCACTCAACACGCAATGCCTCAAGAATTTTGCAGAAACTGGGGAACGGAGTGTCTTAAAACTAGATTCCTCTGCCTACCCTGATGTTATTAGAAATATCAAACCAACGAAGATTTAGATGCTGTTAATTAATTTGTAAGAATACGTGATGAAAAAAAAGAAATCTTTAGAAAACATAGTATTGAGAATATTTGAACTGTATTGTAATTTGTATGCTTAGGGCAGGACTAGGAGATTTTTTCTCAAAATACACACGGGAAACTGAAAAAAACATTTTTATGTCTTAAAGTCCACGGAAATGAAGCTTCAAGCGTTCATTACAGGAAATTATAAAACTATTAATCGAAGTTTAACATCAATAAAAAATTTCTCCCAGTATACTGTCTCCAGCCACCGACCATAGAACACGCGCGTCACTCCGCCTTACCAGAGCAGGCCACCTTCGATTTGGATGCTACGATACAGTACAACTGCCACACCGGGTACGTGACGAATGGGTTCCCTCGAGCAAAGTGCTTGGCTATTGAAGGACAGGCGTCTTGGTACGGACCGGATATTACCTGCGAACGTAAGTGGCTTAATGCTTAAAATTTCTGTTCGTGGTCTTGTGGAATTGTATATAAAATATATTCAACGATTAACAATACTGTAAATAAAATAAGGAAATAATTTATTAAATAGTAATTTTTTTTTCTTAGCTCGATCCTGCGGTGAACCAGGGGACGTCCCCCACGGCTGGGTGACAGCTGAATGCCACACCTACGCCTGTAGAGCGGTCGTGCAATGCGGGCAGGGCTTCGAGCTCGTCGGCAAACCAGATCGCTACTGCCAGGCCGAGGGTGTCTGGACACCCAAGGAACTACCCACCTGTGTCCGTAAGTACATAGAATTAAATAATTATATATTTACAACGATTTTAATGATGAGTCTAATATTTTTGGGAGATATAAATTTGTGACTCACGTTTTGTTTACGTTGTCAGTCCAAAGGAGCACTACATTTTATTTTTTGCGATATGATTTTATTATCACGCTATAAAAGCTACAGTGTGTGCAGTGCAAAGTCCATTCTTGAAACAAAAGTTCAACTTGTGAGTAGCTTCAGCAACAATCGCAGCAAATGACAAATTTCAATTTTAAAATCCGTTGCGTTTCGACATTTCTCTTTAAAAAATAGGCTCATCAATGGAATCAACAGCGTTTGGCGTTTGGCGTTTGCTTCGTGACAATGTAGTTGCCGATTTCAGTGTCGTTCATATGGAATGCTGCATGGTTTTCGAATTCTCGTGGATTTTAATGATATAAATGTTCTCGGTGACTAGTTGGCATGGCGCTTGGTATTTCAATATTATCATGGCTATCATCAGCAATATCATTGTCATGACGCAATTGGTGAGGATCTCCCACTTGGATAGTATCCTCGTTTTTAAATGTTTCTTTCTAATACGGGTTAGGTTTGTCTGTTTAGTTACTTAAATAATTGGACGTTTTCTTATAATTTTGCTTGATTGATTGTCATTAATATTTTTCTGTTTTGCTATTATTTCAGATTTTTTTTTTATTATTTCATTTTTCTCAATTATAGGATTATTTATAAAAAAAACAACAAGTGGGACGTCCTAAGAAACTTGAGTTGTGATTAATAAATTTAAATTCGTTTTTTCTCCTTTCCTGCTGCTAAGAAGGAGAGAAGGGGACAGTTTGAATTAATTACGTAGTATTGTTGACAACATAGAATTGTTATTCTATAATATTAGTGCAATCTTTCCAAAATAAACCAAAATTTTCATGGCCATGGTAACCAAATTATGACGAATACCTTACTGCCTTTAGCCTGAAGTTATTGCTAACTGTAGATGAATTTATGATATATGTAGATGAGGCTTTGATGTTGAGATTGTAAGTTTCCTATCTCTTATATCTGTTCTTGGAGTATCTCGAATTTACTGTGCTGTAGTAAATAAACGTGAAGAAAATATCCTTGTTTTATTACAATATCGCATGTCGCTTCCTTTTTGTGCATGTGTTTTATCAATTTTTGAATAATTTATCAAAAATTTTTGGAATATAATTGTTTTTTTTTTATTGTCATTTGATACAAATTGTAAAATATTATTAAGACTTACAGTTTAGAAGGATGGATATATCGTCGTAATGACGTATAATGGTAATGTTTGTAGATTTAACATTGAACAAAATATATATGTTATTCAGAAAAAATATTAGTTACACTGTAATTAAATCTTATTACACATCTGTCATCTATCTTAATTTTTTCAACTTATTAATCCAAATATAAAATATTTCCGTTACTGAGTGGCTGACAGACAAAGCACATACGAAATTATACCCAGAAACTTCATGTTTTTGGCATATATGTATAAGTAGCTTAGGGAGAGTTCAGAAGCACTATGAAGGCTCTCTCGAAATGCCTTCTGATACGAGAAAAACGAGTTTTTATATTTTACGTCTTAAAGTCCACGTAAATAAAGTTGCGGCCTGTGGGTGACGACGAGTCATATATAAAATATATCTCTGAAGACTATGAATATATCCAACATTATATTTAAAGCTTCTCTGAGATCATCCACTGGTACTTCGCATGGCAAGGTATTTTATTGCTAAATAAATCACCTAAAAAGTCTTAAAGTTTATTATACAAGTAAATTACTTACAATGAAATAAAATTATAATATTGTACAACCAAAAGTTCGTTAAAGCGACATGTGTCGCCATTTAGTGGTGACGCAGGTGCAGTGCCCACCACCCGAAGCCCCAAGACACGGAAAAGCAGTGTATACATCTTGTGCATACAACTCCGTGGTATCTTATGAGTGCAAATATGGATATCGCCTGGTGGGTGATGCAACGAGACGATGTGGCGCCGATAAGAAATGGTCAGGCACTCAACCTGTTTGTAAGGGTAAGCTTTGAAATAAAACCGATCTTTACTATGACATATTTTCCAAAGATTTACCTGTGTCTTAATTAGTGCAGTAGAAATACTAGAATGTTCTATGTTTTACAAAAATTTGATTTCAATATTGGTAACACTGAAGAAAAAGAAAAAAGGCTAAATAATAAAAGTAACTTGTATCATCTGAGCATACTGAGTTTTATTATGAACTAGAGCCTGTAGTACTGAGCCTGTCGGACACCGTCTGACTGTAAGAGCCGTCTGACAGTTGTTTGTTTCAATCCCCACTCGGGGAATAATGAGTTTATATTTACTTACATTTACCCGCTCTGGTGAGTCTTAACATTTAGTTCCATCTATATACGTGAAGCTATGCGTGAAAAAGCGTGAGACAGTCTATGAATTTTCAATTTTTGAAATTTTTTAGAGATTAACTGTGGACATCCGGGGCAGTTATGGAACGGTTGGCTCGAAAATATTTCATCAGGAACTGGTTTAGGAGCATCTATTATATTTAGATGTCAAGATGGAATGAAAATGGAGGGAAACGGGTCTGCAATATGTCAAAACGATGGGACCTGGAGTCATCCTTTACCACAATGTTTAGGTAATCTACATTAACATTATATATATAATAAAGCTGAAGATCTCCAATTTAACGCGCTAATTCCTGGACCTACTGGTTCAAATTCCATGCTTCTTTTATTATATAAGCCATGTATCGAGAAAGGCTACGGCTATATTACTTTAGGTTAACCGTTTATTATTAATAGACAGCGCTATGATTTGGCAAATAGGTTTATTAGGTCACCACCTAAAAAATAGAATGTGAAAAATGGAAAAACCTTTACTCAAGTTCAAAGCTAAAATCAAGACCCTCCTCCCCCTGAAAAAGCGTCTCTTTATTTTTACCGAATTATATTTATAAAACTATATTTTTCATCTTCGTATTCTAGCGCCTTGCGTGGTTCCACACGTATCACAAGGTAAAGTAGTTTTAATGGAAAACAGGACAGGAGAAAATGACACGCAGGAACATACACAAATAGTTGGGAGTTCCTCTATGGTACAGCATGGTAGGTTATACACAAAGAATTACTTTACAGTGAACCCTTAATTTCCATAATGACTTCTACTTTATTATAAGAGGCCAGTCCTGGCGCAGTGACACAAAGTGTGCTGCAAAATCGACTGGTTTTGGGTTCGATCCCAATTCCAGGAAAAGAAATATTTAGTAAACTTTATATTTTCATTTCTTCCCTCTGGTGTCGAGGCAAAGCACGGCGTTGAGTTCCGCCAACACGCAGTGCCTATGCATAATTCGGTAGGCAGTGCATAATTCGATAGAAAGTGGGGAATGAAATGCCTTAACACATAGTTCCCTCTGCCTACCCTGCTGTGTGCTGTGCTTTTTATAGCTTCACGCTGTATCCCACACCGTGAAGCTATAAAAAACTTTTAAATTAATAAAATTAATAAAATAAAAAAATTTAAATTAATTCAAATACTAATAAAATAATTATATATTTATATTTTAGGCGAGATGATTGTAGTTGAATGCGAAGAGAATTATGAATTTCCGTCCAATAACGTCGCTGTAACATGTAATAATGGAACGTGGACTCAAATACCAAGGTGTCAACCAGCGAGGTTAGATAAAGATTAAAATACCGTAAGAACTATTATTAGAAAACAGCTTCATGCTGATTCCCGCATAGCAGGATAGGCATACGGAAAGTGAGACACTCCGTTTCCCACGCGCCGCCTATTTTTGACATATGGCATGTTAAATGGCGGAGGACAACACCGCGCTCAGTCAACTAGAACGAGTAAATGTAACAGATTTAAATAAAGTCACTGCCCCAAGTTGGATCGAACCCACAGCCGCCGCGTTTTAAGTCGAATACAGCTCCACTTGCTTTGCACACTGCCATGAAGACCACTGAGGGCAATTCGATTCCCAGTCAAAGGTTTTATTTAATTTTAACACTCTGGTACCGTTACTGAACCATCAATGTCACGAAAATTGGGCGTGAAGTACACAGTGTCTTAAGGTTAGGTTCCTTCTGTATACCCCCCTATACGGGAAAAAGTGTGAAAGGGTTAATAGTTATAAAAGTGTCATATTGATTATTTTATCTTCTTATTTGACAGATGTAAAAAAATGCCAAAATTCCCTCGCAATGGAATGGTTATAGCACCAAAAACCGAACACGGTATGAAAGCACGTTTCCGATGCAAAGATGGATTCGAACTGAAAGGCAATCCAATTGTTGTATGCTCGTTTGGTGTTTGGAGTGGAGAAACTCCTAAATGTGATGAAGGTAAATGATATGCTTATATCATTTATTATAAAAGACGACTTATTTTGAACAAATTTAAAACAACAACAAAGTTCAAAATTAATTTATTTCCTAGTAATTTTTTTTCGTTCCTTACTTCACATTATCCTCAATATCCTATTAGATTAAATTTAAATATAATTATTTCTTCGAGTAACCTCGTCCAACGCCTTCCTCCATTACTTTTTATTTTGAATTGCTGTTTTCTAATTTTTGAAGCCTAGAGTCCCGAAGTCTGGTAACTTCATCAGGCCAGTTTAGGTCTTTCAATTAACGTGGTAAACACACTTGATTCGACTCAATTAAAGATAACAATCTGCTTATTTAGATAATTTAATTAATGTGTCGTTCATAATAGTCAATATAAACTTGTGACTAATATTAAAATGTACATATATTTTTTTGTTACAGTGTTCTGTCCGTTTCCTGGTTATATAGAAAATGGTAAAGTCCTACTTGTTGGCAACATGGGATTGTACGATTACCGTCCATATGTTAAAAAGGTATTTGCTTAATATTCATATATTATTAAAATAAAAATAACTTCACGATATATATAGCAAAGAAGGCTACCTAGTGGTAAGAGTCCGTTTCCGCCCATTTTTTTACAACAGTAGCGTTCACTGTCATGCGCTGTGCCGCTAAGTTATGACGGTCTTATTCCATTAAAATATTTGTTTTAAAAAAATTTGCACGTTTCCATAGTATAGTTTCAATATTATAATTTCTTATGTTTCAGGTAGTAAATAATAAACAAATTATGTATGAATGTGAGAAGGGTTACGTGTTGTCCGAAGGCCCGCCAGGAGCGACCTGTATTGGAGGTCACTGGAGCCCAAGGGAACTCCCTAAGTAATGAATATTCATATAAACTTCATCATAGAACTAAATTAAAAAAGTGATATTAAAAACGTATTGGAAAAAATATTTTTGTTATATTACAGATGCACACTCTATCAACATCCCCGTATAAGGTGGAGTCGACGACGGAGATCAATCTCTGAAACTGAGTTGCGACACAAACGATCTACTTACTTACGTCGATATTATAATAAGATACGAAGCCAAGATCCTTCCCAAGAGCAAATGGATGAATTATACGACAAATACAACCACGACAGCCAGAAGCCTACACTGCGTCATGCTAATTTTAAACTAATGAAGAAATATGATGGAGAATTTGAAGAAGATGATGATATTATTGGTTCAGATGTGCATGAAGGAGAAAATTTCCCTACAGCTGTATATACTGTGTATAATATACACGGAGAACCTATAGCGCATAAGTTTTATTCCTACCAACCAGTTTACGAACCCGAGGATGATGATTTAGTTCATCGTGTTGATTCATCTGAATATGAAGATTCTGAAGAACTTGAAAATGAGTCGCATATTACAATTTTAAAAGGTGGTATGTTCCCAGATCATGAAACTGAAAATAATGAAATCTCAGATAATATAAATAAATTAAAACATCAATACTTCGAAAGATACGTTGATAAAAGAAGAAAAAGATTTTTAAGTAACAAAAGTGGCGAAAATCATAAGAATGACATGGAATTAACTGCCACTGAAAGTAGTTTACACTCAACTAAGCAAACAATTGATACCACTAAAGCGAGACACAAACGCAATGTCCATATAGAAGAGTTTGATACATATTTATCAACTATTAATTCAGTTATTCAAGAACAAAAATTGAGCAGTGATTCAGATCAACTAAAAGTAATTCCTTTGCCAATATCCACAAATACTACTCGTAAGGTAACAGAAGAAGAAATTGCTGTCATACCATTACAATATAAAAACACAAACTCTACAGAAGTGGGTAGAACTGATAAACGAGAAAAAAGGACTAGTAGAAAAACAGACAGATTAAATCAAACTACAGCCTCTGTACCCAAAACGTTAGTTTTTTTTACATATAAGTTATACATATATATTCGCTACACTAAGCCGTAATTGGGACTGTCTTGCAATGAATAAATGAATTTAATGTAACAGCCTCTGACTGTTTAAAATGGTTGTAAATATTGTTCAATCGGGGGAATATTATTAATTATTTTCATTCCTCCGTTTACGTAGACACAGCACAGCGTTGAGATCCACCGTTCAAATCGGAACAAGTTGCAATAATTTAATTAAACAATCATTGAACTGTATTGTATTTTAGAGGACAAGAGGGCAAAGGCGGCAGAAATAGACAGCAATCACAGACAACTACTGAAGATGACAAAAATCAAAGCGTAGAAACAAAAGAAAGTAATGAAAATGGTAATAAAACAGAAAAAGGAAAAAAAGGAAGACCGAAGAGCCCCTGTGAACCAATAGATAGTGAACCCTATGTAAATATTGAAATTGTCAAATATGGTCGGGACCCAAACAATACTTTTAGTTCTGGTAAGATATTAATCCTCCTCATTAATTAAGGCCAGTTGTGGCACGAGGGCACAAGCGTGCGACTGTGACGACAACAGATTGTGGGTTCGATTCCTACTCCAAGGAACAACATATTTAACATTTTCGTTTCCTCAATCTGGTACAAGGTTACAAGCCACGACGTTGAGTTCCACCACTCAACACGCAATGCCTCCAGAACTAGCCGGAAATTGGGGAACAGAAGTGACTTAATGGGAACGGAGTGTATTAACCCTAGGTTTCCAGGTTCCCTCTATCCACTTTATGCGGGAAACAGCATGACGGTAAAAAAATACAATATTCTCTTAGACTCTTATTGTTGATTTGGAAGTATTGATTAAAATATTAACGCTTTATATTTTAAAGCAGATTTGACTTAGTCATCGAGAAGTTTTTAAAAGGATATTATTTTTAATTGAAATAATACTTACAGGAACTATTGTGAGGGTCGCTTGTGGAAAAGGATATGTACTTAATTTAGACCAAAATGCAACAGCAAAATGTGTTCGGGGGAGATGGAAACCAGATAAACCTATATGTGAAATTCGTGAGTAAACACAGCACCATGCAAAACACGGAATGAAATAACCTATTTTTTTATTGTTCGCATGTTGTACGTGTAAATATCGCTTCAGACTATCCAGAGTCCTTTGGACAAATGTCCAGAAAAAAATCATAATTTTAAAATAATAAGTCACGAACAAATCAGAAATAGGCTTAGGGTTAACTTGCACGCTGCAGAAGTGGCTACGATAGGTTTAACAGGCAAATATTCAGTGTGCTGAACGATCTCGGCTGCTCTGGAAATATCATCAATTTATTTTTAGAACGTTCTTCGAAGGAATGATGGTAGAGGGAGGGCTCAGATTGTGGTGGTGACCTTTAAATCGCATTCAAAGGAGCCACTTAAGTCCACGAGTCGCAAGCCCCCCAAGCAAGCCTCTCAACTTACATGATGCGCACCTGCACAAAGAATCGATAGAAGTCTAAGTAGTTCATTCCCTTCTTTCAGAACCTTGTCATGTGCCAACCACAGAATACGGAATATACACGATGTCACCTAATCCTCCAGGCAGTATGGTCTCTGGACTAAGTCAAAGTGATGAAAAAGAGTTGAATGAGACAGATCCTGTTCCAAATGGACAAGTTGTTCATTTTTCTTGTGAATATGGGTAAAGTTGATTTTTTTTTCGGCTAATTGTATTTTGTGATATTAATACTAAAATGAAATGTTCTATTTTTTATATTTTTATATAGATATAATGTACAAGGACCGGCAAATCTTCGATGCTGGCTTGGAGAATGGGCTGTTACTAGTATGCCAGAATGTGTAGCAGGTATCTTAGCACATAATTTTAAATAATTCTGATTGAATAGATAGTTGATAGATTGATATACGTTTAAAGTCAAATGCACTAAGTAATGAATGCACAATGAATGCCCCTACATATATATTCACTATTGTTACATTATTACAATAAATATAATCATTATGAGAACATTACTAGATATGAGTATCATTTAAAAACACCACTTACCTGAAATTTCTAATATTACTACTAGACAATTCCCAATTAAAATTATGTTGTGCTTAGAAATATACAACGTAAATCACAATTATTGGTAAAACTAATATTCTTCCAAATTTAACCCACCAGCCCCTTGTGAGCTCCCAATCCTGCATGGTGCCACATACGAAGCGGGTTACAGGGCAGGTTTGACGGTAGCGCATGCATCGTCCGTGAACATTGCATGTGATCCTGGACGATCACCACCCGCCACCTTAAACTGCCATTTGGGAAGATTACAACCTACCGCACTTGATTTTTGTAGACCCTTAGGTTAGTATGAAATGCATGACCCATGAATGTGGAAACATTTATAAGTAGATTTTCATTTACATATAAAAGTTAAATCCAAAAAGGAACAATATACAATATTTATTTAATATAATAATAATAATAACTTTTAAATATACAAAAACCGGTTAAGAGCGAATCAGACTACACCACCGAGGCGTCCGTGCCAATTTCGGAAAATACGTTGACTTATAAGGTATATTTTTTCTGCGCTTCAAAGGCCCATAGACCTGAATATTTGATATTAATTTCAACCTATAAGGGGGCTCTAGATAAATGACAAATCTTGACAAACGGACAACAAAGTTATCTTATAAAGATTTTTTAACCGTTCTTTCCTTTTGAGGTACGGAACCCTAAAATTCTATATAAAATTCAAATTTTTGTGCTGAATAAACTACTAACAAAACAAGTGAACTAATACCACTTTACAGCTAATTTATCACGTCCACGTCCCACATCGGAATATCAAAGCGGTTCAGACATTGTAAAAGAAGACATAAGTGAACTGGAACCAGATTTGCATGGAAAGGAGATCGTCGAGTGTGGACCACCTGCCAGGTAAAGGATTTTCCATGCGACACTTATATTAATAATTATGCCAAATTTTAACCAACCTCCATTTGATTCTGTTATTTTTCAAATATATTTAGTGATTATTAAAGTCAAAAGAGCTTATTTTCATTAAATGATTTCTATATATTAAGTTAAACCCAGAAGAATAACGTAAAAATATCTTTGAAAAATAATCCACCTGACTCCAATATTTGATAATGACTCCGTGCAAAATAATCGCACAGATTGAGTAATATGAATGCATTTTGCCTTTTTTTTAAGTCAGTATTTTACACAGATAATGTTAAAATATAAATAGAAATTTAAAATTTAAGGACAATAATTAATTATACATTTTGCATTCTAAGGCAAGATAGATTCATTAAATGACAAAAAAATTGTTTTCAATTACTTTTATAAGTGCGCTTTCATTGTAGCTTTCGTGTGGGTATTTAATTTTTTCAATGGGCATTATATAAGGTTACTGTAGCCTTAAATTGAAATTAAAATTAAATTTGCTGGTATTATATATAAATATATATATATAAATAAACCAACAATTTAAAAATGTGACTCGATATGCTTTAAACGCATTCAGTTTTTTTTTTATTTTATTTATTTTAAGTTTGCCTATTTTTTATAAAAAAAAGTGACTTCAACTTGTGTTCAACACACAGTATTGAACACAAGTTGACAGACTCATCAAACCCAACAAAAAATGGGGAGCGACAAAAAAATAATATTTTTGCAAAGTCTGCGTTTCTTATTTGCTGGCTGGAAAGACTGAAGGGAACCCAGGCGTTCAGGGATGCCAAGCCCTGGTGAGAGCCTTCTAGGTTCGGACTTTTGCTTTTGTAACTTCATCATATTTCTGATCATCATCATTCAAATTAATAGCTCCATCACTTTTATCTTTATCACTTTCATTGATAACGTCACTATATTAGGTGACTTCTTTTGACAATATTTGATTTCTTGAATAAATCTTTTTCATACATTTGGTTTTCTAGATTTACTCTTTGACACGGTTTTATCGTTTCAACGATATCGAAATCCTCAGAAGGCAGGGCTTAGATTGAAATTTTGTATGCGTGATAATAATCATTAATGAGACAGCTACATCGCTGTTTTTGGCTTTTTCCTTTCTGTCTTGGCCGAGCTTGCGTTAAGTTGCGATTTTTTGGCGAATTAAAAGTAAAAATAGTGCATGCCGTTTAATCATAAATAAAGGGGGTTCTCTAATTAATTATTTTGATTATATTTTACTGAACTGATTCATTATTTATCCTGTTACCGTAAATCCAACACTTTTAGTTTAAGTTCCCAAAATTCCATTTTTGTTAGGGTACAAGGAACTCTTATTTATCGAGATGGATCTGAAGTGAATGACACTGTCGAAGTGGATGGGTATCCTCACGGGACGGAAGTCACGTTTCGGTGTATAGCCTCTATTATGGGAGAAAAGACAACATGGAAGCTAATTTGTGAACAAGGAAACTGGGTTGGAAAAAGTTTTAATTGTGGTAAGTTGAATTAAACCTGAATCACAATTTTTTTAAGCTTTTTTAACGATAGCCTTGCAAAATATACATATTTACTTTACTTTACAGACGATCTGGAAACTCAAAGTGAAGAACTCCTCAGTAACAACAGCTGCACATTCCGTAATGAAGAACCAAATGTTGTATCCTTCTTTAATGACTTGGAGATTACCGAAACTGTAGATTTCCCTCCGGGTTCAGTAATAGTTTCTAGGTAAAGTATTGTAAAAATACTGGTTTTAGTAATTTTTCATGTTAATAACATTATTAAAGTAAATAAACCGACTTTAATTCATAGATATGAGAATATATAAGGATTATATAATATATATTATTATTCAAGATTATATTATATAGATATATATTCAAGAAACACGTGAATATATATCTCAAATAGTATACATACTGAACCAATATTAATAAAACTTGGTCTTTTCCCTAAGTTGGAATATTCCTAAACTAATTTAATTACAAAGGATCATCTCGATAAGATTCTTATAATATCACATACAAACCTATAGAATAAAATATATCTATAAAAGAAAATGAATAGAATATATGTACATCTGTAAAATTCATTAAGTAAGATTTTGTCTCTAAAAATTACGTGTTATATAAAAGCTCCCTCTTAAAATAAACTTTAAACTCATTAAAATCTTCTTAGTTTTTTAATTTTCTAAAAAATATATATAATAATGAACTTATAGATTGCTATCTACGTTCAGGGTAAATTTCATGAACATATCTTCAATAGATTCTGATAAACTTTAACATTCATCGTTCTTAACGCCATAAAATAAAAAATAAAAAAAATTATTTTAAAAAATAATTCATTAGAATCCCGAGCATCTTTCCCACGCTTATCGGGGTATCGGGGGACGGCGTATATTGCGCTACCCAATAAAACAATTTTTAATACATATTTATATTTGATACTAGTTAAGTGTATACTTTTTAATTTCTAACTATAGGTGCAGTGACGTTGGTAAATACGCAATGAGTGGATCACAAGTGCGGAAATGTGTCGGAGGTTCCTGGGACGGTGTAAAACCAACATGCTTTGGCCTCAACCAAGAAAATGACTACGCAAGTAAATATATTATATTATTGCTAAATGTTATAATTCTTTAACTTTTTAATGATTGATGACCTCATCCCTTGAATATTAGTTTGTATATTTTTTTACTTTTGGCTTCACGCTTTATCCCGCTTATAGTAAGTAAAATAGAGAGAGAACCTAGTATTAGATCACTCCCTCCTTTCTACCTAAATCGAGATATATATAGATTGGTGAAACTTAACGCCGTACTTGATCATAGTGGTTAATATGCAATTTCTTAAAATTAAATATCATTTTTCAGTGGAAAAACCACCAACTATACTATTCAGACATTCCCAAGGACCAATAGCACAAACAAACGACGGTAAATTGCTAGTGTATCCGGGAACAGTTCTGCATATGGAATGCTTGTGGATGAGAAGATTTGGGAATCCCAAATGGAATGTGACACATCATGATCCTGAGTATGTTATTGTTGCTTTGGTTAATATTAGGTATCATTACTTTAGCTACATACGAGTACAATAAATGGTTTAAGTTTTATATTAAAGACATCACAACTACAATAATTTATATAATTTATCAAAGCTTACATAGTCTAAGCCAAGACATTAAGTATTGGCTTGTACTATGTAAATATTACTTTCATGATTTCAATATCATCATCAGATCTGATAGGAAATATCCTGAAGGCTGGACTACGGATCCAGGAAGGGACAGCAGCTTAGAATACAGACTCAGCATTATAAATGCTGTAAAAGAAGATTCTGGAATATATCGCTGTGAAACACCAGCACGACAGAGCCACCAAGTTGAAATAATTGTTGAAGGTTGTCACCATTTCTATATAAAAAAAATAGTGTAGCTGAATATAAAATGACGCTTCTTCCCTAGAAGTATTTCAGTATTCGAGGTTTAAATGTTATTGTTTACTAAAAAATACCAGCTTAATCATATTTAGGATACCAACCTCATACAAAATATAAGGCCGTCATGGAACAGAGGGATAACTTATGACGGTAAACGTGATGATAGAGCGTTCGACCCCTGCTCATTGAGGAAATGCAGGGGCTCGAACGCTTTTCATTTTCCCAATCTGATAGACAAAAAGCGGCATTGAAATCTTCTATTCAACAAACAACGTCTCGAAATTGGGCAGTCTTAGTGACCTGATACTCACATTAGGTTTCCTCTGACTGCCCTGCCCTGTGGAAAAATGTGTGAGGCTGATTTTTTTATAAACTACGAATATTACTTTTGCAAATGTAATAGACAACAGTCTATGAGTAACTTTACTGATATGTTTAATATTTAGATGTACATTGCCCACCTCTGCCGATTCGTCGAGGATTAGTAGCAAGTACATCAGGCACACAGCTCGGCACTGATATTAAGTTTTCTTGCGCAAACGGCAATGCTTTACTTGGGGCACAGACTCTGGTGTGCAGAGCATCAGGGAATTGGAGTGCGCCATTACCAGTTTGTGAAAGTAAGTTAAAATTATTTAGGTAAGTTTTAATTCGCAGCTTCACGCTTTTTCCTTTGGGCAGGCATTTCTCTATCCGATCCGATTCTCACTCTCTGCCCAATTTTCGAGACATTTTGTGTAAGTGATGGAACTCAGTTACATGTGTGTTAACCTACTCTCTAATATATACAACTAACTCGACGCAATTCATTTAAATACGATCTTTCCCTCTGAGTGAGTCAACACAACATATCAATGGTTCATATGTATGGCTAATAATTATATTTACTAGGAGTTCCAATTACTTTTACAAAATTAAGTGAACTTTATCTCAGCCAATTTTTGAGTAATTTCAAAATATAACATTATTATTAATTATGATATAATATGTAGCATTTATAAAGTAAAGCTTGTATTTTTTCTCCTAAATCTAACTGAAATCTATTAATGCGTTTCGAGCTGGTTATATTTTTATGTTTGTTAGACGATGATTTAGACTTTACAAACAATTAAACAACATAAAAAAGAATATTTGTAACTTAAACTTAAACTTACATTATGTTTTGTAACTAAAATTTATTTATTTTTGTTAAAGGTTTGTTTATAAAGTGTTGTCATTTTCTCGCTCTAGTCAGGAAACGAATACAAAAATATAGCGTATGAGTGTCTTAACACTAGCTTCTCTCTGCCTACCCTGGCATTGTGCGGGCGGGAAGCATTGTGTAGCTAAAAAAACAACCAATCACATTTCATTTTAAAGGTGTTGAATGTGGAGAGCTCCTCCACGATATCCCACTAGGAGAAGGCGAAAGACGTCCACGTGTGGCTATTGTATCCCGAGGAGTTGGTGGTAGAGCAGCTTTCTCTTGTCCACCAGGATGGGCTTTAGATGGGCCAACGGAAACTGTTTGCTTACCAGCTGCTGATTGGTCTAGACCATATCCAATTTGTAAAGGTTATTGATTTAAGTTCATATTAATATAATAATCAAAGTACCTAATTAATATTGATTTTTAATAACATACAATAGTTTTTATGTTTTGGTAGACGTTTTACTTCCAAATACATTTATTTTGGCTGTCAATTTGTTTTCCTTTTCCTGCTGAGTTCCGCCAATCAACACGCAATGTGTCGAACATTGGGCGGACAGTACAGCAGCTGGTACATGTGGGCTGTGTGTCGTGTTTTTATGTTTCCAATTTAAAAGAAATGCTTTGGAACTATAAATAATTTATATTACTACACAATTTGTCTATAAAACTGAAAACAAGTTATACTAGTTATCATTAAGTTGTTTATTAAGTTGTCTATTTCAATATATTAAAAAATAATTCCTACTTACATACATTCCAGAGGTCTCCTGCCCAGCGCTGCCACCACCTGCTTCAGGTTACGTGCTCGGTCGAGCACCGTACAGAGCTGGTGATGTACTGCAGTTCCACTGTAACCCTGAGCACACTTTACACGGTCGACCCATACTGGTGTGCCAGGATAGTGGAAGATGGAGTGATAAGCCTCCTACGTGTATGTTTTGTTAAAAATCTTTGACTAAGTATTTTTTTAGCTTCACTCTATTACCCACATATAGGAGGGTAAGCAGAGGGAACCTAATATTCAACTACTTAATTCCCCAGTCACCGTTGAGTGGAACAACGGAACACAAAACAACACGGGATATCTCGAAAGTTGGACGGTATACAGCAAAGCGAGTGTCTTAATACTAGGTTCCCTCTACCTACCTTGCGATATGGGAGGTACATCGTGAAATCTTTATCCTTATATTATATAATAAAATTGAAGAGTTTGGTTGAAAGCACTAACCTCAAAAAATACCGTATTT
Organism: Heliconius aoede; assembly: GCA_037355905.1. Classification (NCBI taxonomy): domain Eukaryota; kingdom Metazoa; phylum Arthropoda; class Insecta; order Lepidoptera; family Nymphalidae; genus Heliconius; species Heliconius aoede. Next base: position 272,017 of record JBAIZZ010000193.1, read on the forward strand.
ATCATGGGGAATGTTCTAAAGAACTGTTTGATCTGTTACCTGCCGCCGAATTTTCTAACCACACAGTACGTCACAAGCTAAAATATCATCCACACCACCTGGATACATGGCACAAACTTTTCAGCTTCACAATACTAATATACATATAGTCACAAACAGCTATTGTTTTGTACAGGTGCCCAAGCATGTACGTATCCGGGAACAACGATATCAGGGCGCATGTCTTCAGTAAAATTCTATTACAAAATTGGTGAAACTATATCGTTCACTTGCGAGCCTGGCTACCGGCTTGACGGTGCTACCATGCTGCGATGTCTCAAGTATACTTTCATTTATTAAATAATTAAAATAGAAGATGAAACAATTTTACAATTATAAATTTAAAATATAGTAAACATTTCCTCTAATTAAGTATCTCCTGGTATGGTTGGACAGAGTATGACGCGGAGGTCTTTGAACGATCTAGAAGATTGGAACAGAAAAACTAACCAAAATATTATTTTTATCTACCTCTAAAATGTGTTTATTTTTGTTCGTTTCAATCTTTTTAAAAGGATTCAAACTTTGTAACATATTCTAGTGCAGAGTTTTAATTATATTACGCTATATTAAAAAATAAAATATATATATTATTTGATAAGACATAAGAATATGCCATGCTACGGTTGTGCTCGTGTAAATTCCTACTATTTACTACTTATTAATCATCACACTAGTACAATTGCTTTAAAATTTCAACAGGAACAGAAAATGGTCGAACTCTATCCCTCTCTGCACACCGATAAGCAATTACACCTCGGATACAATAGCAATGTTCAACGGCGACATCGACGAAATGCTGTCGGACGACGTCATTTTGGCAAGTGACATTCTAAAAAGGCGCGAAACGCCCGCCATCTTATCTCCACAGAGCTATAAAGCTGCGATGACACGAATGGCGACGACGCGAATGTTACGAAGATCGCCTATAGAGACTTATAAAAATAGAATTTTTAGAGTAAATAGACTTTTAAGAAGAGATACCGAAAGATAATTATGTGGGATCTATAGAAATTTTGGTTTAATTGTGCCAAAATATTTTCTTTTTTCTATGTTGTGTTGGTTATATTTGTAAACTATGCGAGTTCCTTCAAATTATATGCAATAGTAATATTTATAAAATATTATTCCATTATATATATAATATTTATAAAATCATTATATATGATAAGATTTATAAGTTGTATGTGTTTTTAAATATATAAAATTCCAAAATAACCACTAGCACTGAAACTTTCGACTTATTATATTCTTTTTTTTAATTTAATATTAAAATATTAAATTTGTTTATAAATTAAACAATTTTTTTTATATGATTGTTTGTGATAAAAATCTTATTATTTTTTTTCGTAGCATTTCTTATTATATTTCTTTAACTATTATTTGTTTTAACATTGTACTTATATTTAAGGATTTGACTAAAGAGACTAAATCAATAGTTTTTATTACTATTCTATAAGTAGGTAAAATTTATTTGTACAATAATTTTAACGTTGTTACCTCTGAATTTTTCTTATTTTCTTTTGTGTCATAGACGTAACTAGAATTTGGTGTAAGGCAAAAAGAACGAATATTCCTCAAATGCTCGGCCCATTATTGCAAAACCTAGTTACTTTTATGCGATATATTAAAATTTTTGTATGTATTTGTAAATAAAATACGCTTCGCCAAAGATATTAGAATACCTGTTAAATAGTCTTTATATTTATCTAGATTATAATTACTATGTTAAGTAAACAAATGTAATTTTTAAAATAGGTATTCCATAAAAAATAATTTTAATTAAAATGCTCTACACAGCGCACAAATTTGGAACAATTTTTGATCTAATGCAATATTTTAGGTCATGAACAATAAAAATTAAAAGTAAATATGAAATAAAAAAATATCATTTTAGGCATTTTTTTTTTCAATAAACACGTTACTTAAAATAATTCCAAATACATTTCTTAAACCAAAAAGATTATATTATTGCTCCATGACCTGAAATATAAAAAATATGCATATCAACTAAATAGCATATCTTAACGTACTTCAAATAAAATTTTTCAAAAATCGAAAGCAATATCGTGTTTTTAAACATGTATAGATTTTCCTAACTAATTATAATAATTCTGTTCTCTATGATGCATACAAATGCAGATAAATTTATTAAAAGTAAAAAATATATAATATATTTGTGGTTGTTATTTCTTATTCTTGTACATTAATGTAAATTATGGCTTCGTTACCCAATTGGAGTATAAATTATTTCCATTTTCCCGACCTTAGAAGACAAAACGTAGAGTTATGTTCCGACGACTAGACACGCATTCAATGAGAATGGAGAGTGCAGAACAAAGTGACTTGATCTCTCTGCCTATCTCTCCACTATGGGATAAATCGTAAAGCTATAAAATAATGGCAAAGAGCTAACATATATATGTTTGTATGTGGGAAAAAAGTTCTTATTGAGCAAGGAATAACCTCATGGAATTTCTAGTATTTGTCCATTATCTTGTGATAAGCACATCGAATGGTGAGAATTCCACGTTACACTTAGATATGAAACGAAAAATATATCTTCAAAATCTATTTAGGGCCATGGCATAGAGGTACCTATTTATTCTGTTTTGTATACTGATCACGGCAATCTTTTTAGAAGATGGAGTCAAAAAATAAAAAAAGACAAAATTTAACAAAATATTGTCTTTAGTGCCTCACAATGTACCAAGGATGCTCAGTTTCACCTTTTCCACAAGAAGCCATAGCTATCGATAATGCGTTAACATGGTGCGGACTTATTTGCAAAGGATATTAGTACTTCGTCTCTAATTACGGCACCCTCGATGCTACAGGCGTGTGAGCAAACCTGATTGCTGTTTTACCAAGCAAACTTAACAGGAGGTACCAAAGTTATAATAATCTTAAGTATATATCCTACTATCGGACAAAGCAAATGTTAATGTTGACCATATAAGGTATTAAGACGGTCTTGGACGCACGGGATGGCTATGGGTTCGACACTTACTGGCGATGATGTTAATAAAAATATTATGAAAGATGGCACTATTGATATCTGCCGGGCGTGTCATCGACCTGGGGAGTCCCTCAGACATATTGTGTCTGGTTGTTCTCATCTTGCTAATGGTGAGTATTTGTATAGACACAATCAAGTAGCCAAGATAATACATCAGCAACTTGCTCTTCAATATGGTCTTGTGGAATTGGAGGTCCCTTACTATAGGTACAATCCCATGTCTGTTCTTGAAAATAGCTCTGCTTTGCTCTACTGGGATCGGTCTGTTATTACTGACAGGTATATTGTTGCCAATAGACCTGATATAGTACTAGTAGACCGAGTAGCGCGCCGCGCAGTGATTGTTGACGTTACTATCCCACATGATGACAATCTCGTGAAGGCCGAAAAAGAAAAATTATCTAAATATTTGGACTTAGCCCATGAGATTACCGCCATGTGGGATGTAAATGCAACTATCATTGTGCCGATAGTCGTTTCAGTTAACGGTTTAATAGCGAAAAGCCTCGACCAACATCTAAAGAGATTATCGCTTAGCTGTTGGATCAAGAGCCGGATACAGAAGGCAGTTTTACTTGAGACGGCACGTATTGTGAGGAGGTTCCTCTCTCTGGAACCCTAGCCACCGATGGCTTGGATCCTTGTCTCACCATCGGAAGTGTTCATATTTGTTTTATATTTTTAAATGTATTTTTTTTTTTTACAAGAATGTATTTAAAAATGTAAAATGTATATAAATCCTGTAATAAAAGAATGTTAATAATATTTCAATATTTAATTTTAACAATATAGTGCTAAACGGAGTGCATCTTGAGTATTTTTACTCATCACGCAATATACAGATAAAAATGTAGAAGGAAGTGATATGTCATATTTATGTATAATACTTTCAATTATCATCACTTACCTTACACTATTCAAAAAATATGTTGAGATTGATCGACAAGGCCACATAATGCAGAGAAAACTAAATAATTACGCAAAAATCTTATACTTTGCGTTTTACATGGCTATAATTTTTAAGCTTTACAAAAATGCAGTTAAGAAATGTATAATACAAGTCCAATATTTAAGTTAAATTCAGGTATAGATATTGCCTATTAGGCTAAATACAACTAACTAGTATTTAAAGTAAGCGAATGCAATATGACCTTTGATAGCTTGAATTCGTAAACGATGAGCGATCAAAACCTACACTAACTAAACCTACTGCAATCTACGTACATTTAAATTCGTTTGCATAAATTATTCCATATGATAAGTGCATAATGTACCGTAAAACTGGCGTGTGGTGACCCAACATCTCATCATCGATGAAAGCCTGTCGGAAATTCAGGAACAGGGAATCCAGTGCTAAGACATTCCGTTCCCCACTTTCAGGTGAATTCTGGAAGCTGGAAGTGGCAGAACTCATGCCGCGCTATGCCTAAATACCTGAGTGAAGAAATGAAAATCTATATATATATATATATATAATGTTCAAGCAAAACATTTATTTAGAATCCATTGTGTAGTTTACAAATAAAGAAATTATCGTTTTCGTCTAAAATAAGTAATGGTTTTTGAACAAATATCCCTTACCGGGAATTTCAATTACATATACTCTAATAAAACAATAAGCATGCTATACATTACCTGCTTTAACAGCAACGGAGGCTACTTACTCTTATAATATACGCAGTGAATAGTAAATGTACATAACACAAAGTTCCCACCTGCATTATGAGGTTATGTCAAACTCAAGTTCAGTTTACTGCGCACCGCGACCAGAAAGTGACGTGTCATAGATAAATAATTAAATTTAAAAATTGCGAAATAAAAAAAAATATATAGTGTCAAGTTTTGTGAATAAGTGTTGTGATATGTTTTACGGAGTGATTTTAAGGTATTTATGTTTTATTTTTAAATTAATAATTACTTAAGTTATTGTTTAAAGTAATTGTTATCTTGACTTTGGTTATTGATGACACGAAACATTTAGAAACCAAGGCTGTAGGAAGTATTGTTTATGCCTTAAGATGTTTAAAATTATAATTGAAAAAAAAATATTTAATCTAAATTGTTGAAACTGAATACTTTGGAGATAAAATGCTAATCTCAAACATCGTTTTGAAATTATTATATGTATAATTATCAGTATATATTAATTTCGATTCCTTAAAATTCTTTTAAATAACGCCAATTTTTTTATATTCTGTATTAGATCAAAAATAATATTTGAATTTAACTATTTTTGAGTTCCTATGCAGAATTTCAGTATGTAATAAACGTTACAGTAATCTTTATTGTGTGAAATATTTACAAAGGATTATGAAATTAGTATATATTTACAAAAAGTTATATTATAATAGTTTTGACATATAAATTACACATCCACTTGGAAGCGGTCTTAAATGTTTAATTAGATTAAATATGTACTTATAATATTTATATCATGGATATCATATGAAGTATCATTTTAAAACGTAGTAACCTGCTCGGTTCGTATACATAAAGCGTAATCTTTGATTTAACCCTTAAGAGCTTAAATTAATTACATAACCCATTAAGACTATAATGAGTATGAAATCTATTTTTAACAGATTATGTGGACTTTTATTTATTGTATTATATGTAGTTATTTCTATATATTTTTGTAAAAAACTCAGAATAAATACATTTTGCAAATATGACTTAAACAGATGACTATACAAAATGGTATAACTATAATATTTTCTTTTTTATAACAAAACGATATCTGAATATCAATCAAAAGATTTTATTTTCATTTAGTACTGTGTTATTCTTAACCTGGCTAACTTTATTAAATTATATATTAAAAAACTATATACAGAATTTATTCCTCATAAATGTGACCAAAAAAAAATTCCAAGGAACTTTTGGTTTCTGTCATTTTCAAATATTTATTTTCTACTTCATTTACAAAGTATTCTCATAGAGATGACATAGAAGTTATGTTCAATCATCAACACTTTGGAGATCATCTTGATGAATGTATTCTTCTAATAAGTCGTCTACGTCAGTCGGCTCGTAGGCAGATGCTAGTGCAGTAATAAGGTTAATACTTACGATATTAATCAATAGGGCACATAATGACTATTATGTGTGTCGATACATCCACGAAACAAGCGCAAAGTGACGCTGTGACAAAAATTAAAAAGTGTAGCGACTAAAAACAAAATGAACCTGGGTGTTTTTATACCGATATAGCCTATAAGGGTTAAAGTAAATTAGGTTCTTTACTCAACAACGTTACGACGACATCCCAACTGTGCCACAGGCGACAATGGCCACTTTAATGTTTATTTAGATTATTTTATTTCTCAATTATTATTTTTCTTATCACAATGAACTTTTGTTTTGGCTCTAGATATACATTATAAGAAGATACAAAAATATATAAATTACTTTATTATTATTTATTACGACTAAATTACAAGTTACAACATATACTCGTAGCTAATGTGTGCCGTCATCACTTTGAATATATTATTTTCAAAAAAAAATTGAAATAAACAAAATATTCAACGCTTTAGACAAAAAAGCATGAATAATGCATATCAATCACGTTTAGAAGTTTCGCGAATTGGGACCTACCTGGAATTCACCCCAAACGGCAATTACTATAAAGGGTTTTACGACCGAGGAAGGCCTTCTTTGAAACTTGACTTAAAATTTGAATTATATATCGGTCCCTTTTCTCTTGTACTTTTATGATGTTTTTTCTTTATGAACAAATAATCTTATGTTGTATTGACAAATCAGGCTGTTATTCTTCCTTCGCGGGTCACTTCCTCCTTGGAATTTAAAATTATTTTAATAAGACAAAATACACTTATTATAATTATAGCCTTTCACTTATGCATGTTTTAGCATGCAAATGTTGAACTTGTGTTTAACTAAATCTTTATTTTAATATATGGATTACCTTAGTTGTTTCACATATATATATAAAAGCCCACACTTGAAGGCGTGGGATGGAACAAATAAACGTTAACTACACTACGGAGTGCAACGTGACAACAACATGACAAATATTTTTACATTTCGCCAATGACATGGGTGAGATTTGAGCGCATAGCTGCATATTGCCATCTCCAAATAAATCAAGGAGGTCCATTTCATTCATTATCTCCATCCATTCATTCATTTTCTTGCACACAATGACTTATTTCCATTCTGGAGTTGAGTTCCGCCACTAAACACACAACACCACTTCTATTGAGCGTTGTGTACGTGACGAAGTGTCTTAGCATTAGGTTAGATTCACTCGGCCTACTCTATCCGGGATACAAAAAAAGCATACAAAAATTAAAGTCACGCATTGTTTACTCTGTTACTTTCATATAACGCTACTTAAAGGTCGTAGGTTCGATCTTGATCCCTAATTTAATTCATAAAGAAGCTTCACGCTCCGCCAAGCATGACTAAAGTTAGTTTTCATACGTACGGAGTATAATATGTAAAATTATTATTACTTATTTCTTAAGTTCACTTGTCTTTTGCATTTTTCGGGGGTTAAATAAAGAGAGGAAAATTGTATTTACTTTTACTGGCTTTTGCCCGAGTAGTCAAATGAAAATAATTAAGATTATTGTATGACATATGTCACACTCATAGTCCTCGAAGTAATTTTGACCACAGGTGCAAAGAGCTATACAAAAGAAATTTCATCTTTAAAACAGTAGTGTAACCGTTCCTGAGATTAGCGCGTACAGCCAAACAAAATTTGCTTTGTAATATTAGCATAGGCGTATAGATATCACTATATTTACTATATTTATAAATTTATATATTATTGTTGCAATAAAGGGGGTAAGCATTTTTGTATTTTTACATAACAGGGTAGACAGAGAAAACCTACTTACAAGTTCCATTCTCAACTTTTCGTAATCGTAATATGACCGTAGTTAATTCCTTAAAAAAAACTGTGTTGTTTTTTTTTTGTAGAATAAAAACAAAATCGTACTTTGAATTTAACATAAAATCATCTCTTAAATACAAATGTATCGCTGAAACACGAATATAAGTTTTTGTTTTTCATTTCATACAATGCTGTATGTTCTATAAAATATCTTGAAAATGACCTTGCCACAGAGTGTAAATTACAAGTATTCATAATAATTACAGCTATTGTTTTTTTTTACATGATTTTTTTGACGTCACATCCGGGTTTTAATATCGTTAAATATTTACAAAAAATAACGTACCTATATAATATGGTACAAGGTCCAAAAAAATATTTTACTACATGTAATATTTAGTTTAGTATATAATTACAGAATGAAGCATTTCAATAACAAAACTTCTACAGAATATTCTTTAATCTTCGCCACCATGGCACATTGGTGACAGGATACCCGCCAATAGTGTCAGATCACATTATATATATTATTATAATCGAAATTATTTTAATGTCGGCGGTTTATCTAGGTGAATTCCTACGTTAAATTCCGCCGGTTAAAATAGACTTTTATTATAATATTATACTACCAAAAGCAAAAGCTAAATAATAAGTAATATAACAATATTTTTATATAATAATACAAAAAATCTAAATATTTTCTTATTTGTTCAATATTCGTGTTAATATAATTACAACGCTGACTTCAAGAAACTACATACTCAAGTTAACGACAGTTTTAGTAGACTGCTATTAGAACATAAAGGAAACTATGTTTTCAGATCTGGAGTAATAGTTGTTAATGGATTTCTAATTTCATTATTGAGGTCCTAGTGGCGCAGGAGCCGGCGTCTGCCTGTGCTCTTGATGATTGTGAGTTCGAAGCCCATAGAAGATTAATTATATGTCATTTCTATTATTTATTTATTAATCTGAATTACTACTAACTTCTAAAAGTATTATCCCTGTAGAGACAATATCTATACATGGAAAACTTTTTTTTTGCTTGCCAAATTAGAATAGTGGAAACTGCATTTCAATCAGTTAAGTCATTACTTAGATTTGCGTGGACAAACGCTCAGACAAACATAAAATCAGATATATATTTTTTAAATAATTCAAAATTGATTCTATTTCATTGATAACTGACTCCGATTCATGAACAGACAGCGATCAGTTACATTTTTGTTATATGTATGTTTGATTTTCTCGTCTTAAGTTATTAGACTTTTCTCTTTAAGTATGGTGATAAAGCATAATATACTAAATTACTTACGTACTGCAGTTAAAAAGTTACACTCTGTGACTATATACTTAGTGTCAATAAGATTGTCCAAGGCGGTTACATATTGGAATAAAAACGAAAAAAACTAAAAATATGGCAATCTAAATCTATCCAAACCACAAAAATCACTATCAGCTTATTTTTTAAATATATTACATTTTTAGAAAACGATAAAAATTGGAGGCCATCGTGGCCACAAGGGAGTGACTGTAACCCGACTGTTGTGAGTTCGATTCCCACTCGATGGAACGAATTATTATTTATTAATATTTTCAATTATTCGCCCTGGCACCAAGGACAAATTATCTATGCCAAAATATATGTCTTAATATTAGGTTCACTCTGCCTGCCCTGCCGTGTGCAGAATGCACCGTGAAGCTGATAATAAACGCATAAAAAATTGAACAGGATAATAGAGAATTTCGAACCCGCGCCTCATGGAAACAGTTCGAAACTTTCTTTCCTAAGTGTGGAATAACACTTTAAAAATGTAATAATATGAGACGTTGGTCGGTCAGCCTGCGTCAATGTTCGCATTCATTATGCATATTAATATGACATTAATACCTGTTTTGTTTCGCTAGATGAACATTACGACGCTATTGTTTTTGAGCCTTGAAGTGTCTGTACATTGCACTTTTTGACCGTATTTGTATTTATATAATTGCATTTTTTTTTAAATGTTACCAATCTCCTGCATGCATATCATAGTAACGGGAATAGATCACTGATAAGACACTTTGATTTACCCTTTTTTCTTTTTTTTATCTTAATATTCCCGCGGCAAAGCGCGCCCGACATCTAGTTCCGCCATTTAACACGCAATGGGCGAAAAATATATAAATTTAAAAAATCGGCGAAACATGCGAAAAATATTTTTCTTCTAGTTCACTTTTTCCAGTTTATTTATATTTCTGGTTCAGAAATAAAAATATGGCATAGGGCGCTTTAACCAATTATTCAATTCTACCTCACCACCATACATACCACCGTACCATTACCGTGGTAATGGTACGGTGGTATTTACCATTTACATTTACATTTACAAGTATATCAAATTTTAATACACATATTATAGCAAAAAACCTATAACATAAGATATCTATAGAAATTAACAATTAAATAAATACATAGGTGCTGCAGAGAGAACCTAGGGTTAATATACTCCTTTTCCCACGCACTGTCAAATTTTCAAGACATTTCGAATGGAAATGGCGTAACTCAACGCTGCGCTTTGTCTACCAAGACAAGTAACCAAAATATATTTAAGCACAATATTGCCCCCGAGTGAGAATCAAATTCACAACAACTACGTTTACAGTCACAGGCTAGCCACAATGTAAAATACTCTTTAGCTATTCAAAGAGCTCCTCTAAGTCGAGCCTTGAACTTAACGCTAAGTTGTTAGTCTTGTAAGTCATTTAATTGTCCTGGCCTTGGACATCTAATGAGTAAAAAACGTGTGGAACTACACCTATTTCTATTTATTTAATTATATCTTTAGGTATCTTTTTGCGTTTGTGTCGTGATTGAGATAATATTATAATAGTAGTTGCCTTATTGACTTATACATATAGTACTGTATACTAGTATTGGACTCGGGGCTTCGCCTGTGTGGACTATAATTGACCGTATGTTTGACGCAACATGCAATGTCGCAAAGGGCTGGAAGTGAGGCACGGTTGTCTCAACACGACCATTCGTTCCTCCATTTTCTAAATAAATAATTACCATTCGTTTTATCTACCATATTATAATATATGTTACAAGCGGACCCGGGTGACTTCGCTCGCTTCAACTATAGGGATTTCACCCATTTAGGGTTAAAATTTATGAAAATCTCTTCTTAATTGGTGTCCCTGTTATAAAAATAAACATCTGTCAAAATTTCACGTTTCTATGCACAGCGGTTACGGCTGTGCGTACGTTTTACCTCAGTCAGTGGAAACATCTCCTCTTATATATAAAAAATATAGATAAAGCGTAAATCTGAAATAAATAAACTTAGGTACTTATTGCCAAATATGAAATCTAGTTAATAACCTAACAATGAGATCCATGGGAAGCCATATTGTCACGTCAACCGCAATTTTCCCATAATAATACCCGTAATTGACTATTTTTCAAGGTTTTTAATTTAATTGATTACAGTTAAGCATAGCATAATGACATCTTTTAATTTCCGACGTTTCAATCTTTTTTCAATATATTTTTTAACGCTTTTTACAGATTAGGGTCAAAAGATCATTATCATTATATCGCTTATTTTAAGTAACAATGACGTATTGGCACAGTCAGAAATATTGCAGGACGCAGTATTTATAAAAAACTGATAGGTTGCGGGTTCGATTCCCCCTCGAGAATGTCTCAAAATCTCGACAATGAGAGTGATTTATAAACACGGGCGTAGGTTTCTCTTCTTTATACATCTGTACTCCATAGTGACGCGTCCCAGTGTTCTCTCACTGCCTACCATATAATAGTTTTAGCTTTACGCTGTATTCCAAAAAAGAAGGGCAGGCAAAAAGTGCCTTGTATCAAAACCTTATGTTCCCTCGAATTGCCCAATTTTCGAGACATTGCAGTTGAGTGGCGGAACTTAGCGCCGCACGTTGTTATCTTAACAGAGGATGGAGAACGAGTAGAATTCGAACCCACACCCATCACGTCTACGGTCACAAAAATGATGAATTACCAACACAATAAATGGTGATAAAATTACTTAACTTAAGATAACAAGTCCAACAACATTACTTTTAACCTATTGCGTGTAAATTACAGTGCCATATACGATACGATATGTAATTGGTCTCAATCCAGTTCTAGACATTTTGTAATGAAAATAATTGAATTGATCGAGTATGATTCGTTCTAAGTAAAAGACGTATCGAGTTATAACTTAGCTTACTATAGTATTGTTATGTATTAGAAGTTACATATATGTATGTACCTACACTAAATTTAAATGGAAAAAATATGTATGTTTGTTTGTATGACTAGTTAAGTAGTAGACTAGTTAAGTAGTTGTTAAGTAGTGTAGTTAAGTAATTTTAAAATTTTGATTTCCGGCTTTACGTCACTGCTTCACGACGGTGCCTCCTTAAAGCCTTAATTAAGTCTTTCGCGATAAATGGATTCAACACAGCACACAGGCAACACACAACACACAATTTTAGATTGATCGATCTAATATGAATCGCAGGGTCGCCTTTTACCACTCAACGCGAAAATAACAAAATGGTACAGAAAGTGGAGAAGAGAGTGACCAAATACTAAATCTTCTGAGTTCTACCTGCAGAAGAAATAAAAATAAGTTGACTTATATCACGTATAGAAAATAGCGTTATAGTTAATCAAAACAAAGAAAAATTAAAAGTTATAAAACCGTAAAACAGCCGACTTAATAATTATTTCATAAAACACAAGATATAATATAATTTTTTAATATATTTGAAGTTATCAAAGAAAAGAAAGAATATTTGTATTGAGCACGCGAGGCCGCGGCGAGTAGCGAGGACGAGCGCTTGCACAGCGTGACCGACGACGTCGAACACGTGACTCGAGTACTTAGTAAATATTAAATATGCGTTTCTAGGATTATTTTAAATGACGATTTCTATGCATTTCAAAAATACCTAAGTAAATCAAAATACGGGTATATTATAAAAACATTGTTTGTTGACGCCATCCTAGCGCAGTCGAACAGCTAAGCTAAGACAGAAGTATGAGATTTTTCGTAAAATCTCGAATTGTCAGTCATAAATTAACATTAAAATTTACATTATATCATCGTCAACAGTTGTTATAGGTAACCCTGCCCGGGAAATTAAATGTGTTTATTCTGTTCTGTCATCGTCATTATAATATATTTGCTTCCTCCGCTAAAAGAAAAATTAAATAACAGAATATAATAATACATTACGATTAAAAGTATTTTTACATCACAAACTATCTATTTGTTATTTATTTTACAAGTTAGTGGAATTTGAACTCGTAATGGTCGCGTGCACTCAGGCATGACCAAATTTGGTTGCAAGGAGTTCTCCAAAATACACCGCATCTATTATTTTAGAAGTATTATTATTTATTATTATTTTGAGAAATATTTTAATAGGGTTATAATAATTATAGTATTAACGATTATAGTATATAGTAATTCAACGCTGTAACTTATTAAAAAAGAGCAGTAAAATAAAAATAATTCACATCACCGAGGTGATGTCGAACCCACAGCCACCACATTACATCAAACATCAACCGTTCCACTGCACCATAATGGTCCAGAAAAATATGCAACAGATAAATCATTTCTAATCGGCAAAAGCAATAGTTCGGAAGGACTTCTACTTCCATTTCATCATTATCATAGACCGGAAATAAGTGATTTTACGCTACAAAGTCAAGGCTGGCACATGAACATCAATGGCGTGTGACATTTATTTTTAGTGTACATTTTTTTTCATGCGGGAAACAGATTAAAAACTAATACGAGGTTTATTGAAAATGTCACTTTATTTTTTTATTTGCATTCCATTGAAATAAAATAGATAATATATAATTAAATAAATTGGCATGTGGACAAGATGTTTTCTATATTACTTTAACCTGTGGTTTAACACTCGTGGTCAAATGACAACAACGAAGAGTTTTAAGTAGCCCAAATAGCCTCTATTAAAATAATGAAACTATCTTTAAAGAATGTTCAACATATAAATTACAACATAGCACGTGAACTATAACAGAATTCTGCTATAAACAAACCTCTTTCCCAAATAGAAATCGAACACACAACTGTTATACAAACTGTTTTTCTCCATAGAATCATTTCTTTCAACTCGTCATAAAATTCACCGTCATCATTTCTTCTAAGATTTCACACTTTAAACGCCAGCAATTAGGAACTGACTCTTCTGATATATCCTGGGTTTTTAACATGAGACACAATGCCCGTGTAGTTCTCACAGCGTTAAACATTAATATGCTAATGTGTTAAATGGCATTTGGCTGGAGTTCCTCGATCTGGGAATTAATCAATTAACGTATAACGGTTTGCTTTCGAATGGATTTAAATATTCTCGCGTATCTCTTGCATTGCTCATATGTATTGGTGTGCAGATAAAGAGAATATAGTGTTTAGACACGAAACGAAAACGAATTGTTGGTTGTATTCACACTCGGAGAGATGGACTATTTGAATTTTCTCTTCTGGTAACAAAACAAAGCGCTGCGTTGAGTTCCTCCACTCAATATCTCCAAAATTAAGCGAAAAGGTGGCAGGTGATTGTCTTATTAATAGATACAGTTTGCCTATTAAAGCGAAGTATGTAAATAAATAAGAATATAATTTAGGTACTTAAATATTTTACATTCTATTGTTGATGGCTACATTCTAAACGGTCAGCTGATTAAGATTTTGATCAACAAAGAATTTTAATTACTTCCTTTTCGTGAAAAAATTATATATGCATGTAAATTAATAAAATACCCGGAACGGCCGTAACAAGGACGGCTTACTGCACACACAGCGATGGTCGTGGATTCAAATTCCACTCTCGAATATTAATATAAACGATTTTAGTAGATTTCACTTATGTTATTATCAGCTTGGTCAAATGAAAATAACTATATTTTGACAATTAACGTGATATAAAATAGCTTTATAATAAGTAAGGCCTAATAATAATAATTAATAAATAGACTAATAAATGACGACTGATTATTCAATTCATAAATAATTTCGAACTCGCTGTGGTAAACAGACAACAGTGTTGAGTGTTTTAAAACTTAGATTATAATAATACATTACTGTAATGTATACATAAGTTTAACTTATAAAAAATGTGATATGAATAACAAAAACACTGGCAAGTGCTACATTCACTACCTATTAGAATAATCACGCGACACGGAAATCAAACGCCTTACCGATGTACTTACCAACGGAAGCTGAATAAAATTAGCTTTTTTCTTTCAATTTTTTTATACGTTTCAGCGTTATTTCATTTTAATGCTTATATAGAAAAGCATATAAAACAATGTATGAACCTCAACTAAAATATTTTTAAACTTAATATGGCGCTGTCGCGACGCAGCGCTATTTTTTGAAAAGGACATTCCTTAATGTCATAGAGACTACAAATATTTTATTATTGTTGCAGTCGTAGAAACAATAGTCAAAATAGTCATAATATTTTTGCGTCCACATCAAATAGTTTGCTCAAGATATTGCTTCTACTCGAACGACAAAATACAATTATATTTGTATTTTTTTTATTATTGATAATGATTTTTTTACTGTCTTCACTATTTATTAAGTCGTAAATTACAAGAAGATAAACATAAAATATTAAATTGAAAAAAAATGTTGCCAGTTATATAATTTTATTATTCAAACGTACCTAACGTTTTATATTATTACTATATTTTATATTCTGCAATTTACTACTGTACTTTTTATTACTTTAGTAAATTTTATTAAAGGTTAAAAAAGTCAATTGTAAAATATATAATACATAAAAAAATTGTTGTTTGCATAAAAATTACAATATTTTATGTAGTGGATATATTGTTACTTGGTAAATATCTGTACGTCATATGTAATATTAATAATTTATACTTCAAACAGTTCATAGGCTGTAACTTCGTCATGTGGACTTGATGAACCCTACCATAGTAATGTAATTTTATAAACTACTCGCTTTTAAGTACGGTTTTGCTCGCGTGGTAAAATTATAAATAAATAAGAATTGCGTATTAAGGCCGCGGTAACCGCGATAGTTTTTGCATTTGACCCTCACCCGAGGAAATGAAATATTAATTTATATTTACATTTCTCACGCACGCAATGCCTCCAGAATTTGACAGAAAATGGGAAATGGAGGGTCTTAATATTGGGTTTATTATATAATTATATATAGCCTTCCTCGATAAATAGAGTATACGACACAAAAATATTTTTTCTATTAGAACCAGTACATCGTGAGATAAGAGTGTTCTACCAACCTTCCAACCTAAGCCAATTCTTCTTCATTTGCAATGTTAAAAACATATAATAACTTTACAAGCCATAAATATGGTGTATATAATAATATGTAACCAATAGACAATTCTCAAACTTTATTCAAATCTTTTCTATGAAAGGAAATAAATACGAAAGAACAACTTTGCCAGCGGAAAAAAAAACAAGTACACGCATTAAGAAGCACGGATACCAGGATACCATAAAAGTGTAGGAAGCGGTATCTACTACAGTATATTGTATTAAGCGTGCGTGCGATGCGTCATGCACGAACTTTTTTAGGGTTATCTGTGCATTTTTGTCTCTTAACTTTTATTTCTTTTATTGTGAATTAAGTGAACATTTGAGGCCATCGTCCGACAGCGTTCTGACTAAAAACTCTGTAAGTGCAGCGTTGAGTTCCGTTACTCAGCGCGCAATTAATACAATCACGTGGAATGCGGGGAACGTGTCTCCCTGTCCTTTAATACACCGTGAAGATAGCATAAAGTCATAATATTATCGATGTATGTCAATAAATTCATTACACAATTTATTAACTTTTTTGCATTTTAAATAATTTTGAACAAATAATATTATTTGAAAGACATATTTTAAAAAATTCATACCTAGCTTTGAGATAAATCTTTAAAACAACTATCTGGTTTACTATAGCAGAATTAATAATAATAATTAGCAATTTCACCTTCCTACCTAGAGAGTATTTCCCTGAATGGAATGTACTAACACTAGTTTCCTTCATACTATCATAATGTACCGCCGCCGCCTTCCGATAAATTCTTGAGACATAGCTTGTTGAATGTACGTGGTCTTTAAATAACAAATAATCTTTTTAATTATTTTTTATAATTAAACAAAAAAATGTATGTTCATAACTTAGACTCTTTTAAAAATTCATCAAGATCATAACTAAATCATATACAAAATTAATATGAAAATTATTCACAACTCAACCCTACATTCTTCACAGTCCACTTGCGCGTGCGCATCGATCGCGTCCATCTCGCTCACACGTGGGGTCATTATCATCTTTCTCTTTCTCACCTAACTGTGTACATCTTAGAACAGTAGATATCGGAAAATCATAATATATATTTTTCTTTCGCTTTTTTTTATTCTTTCTTGTATTGAAATAATGTTACTAAGAATCATTTATACACAATTACAATTTAGCAGTAAAATTTATAACATACTAAGAAATTAGTTTTTTTTATTATTTTAATATATATATTCCTTAAATATTATATTTTTTAAATCTAATTCTCTTGTAAATCTCAGAGTACTATGTGAAACTAGAACCGAGTTGATATTTAATTAATATAAAATCATATTCCCAACAATCTCCCTCCAATAGTATAATAGTGGTCGCGAAGCAAAATTTAAATTTATAAACATCATATAAACTTCATCTTGACAAGTAAAAAGCCTTAACTGCCTCTTAAAATATGATAAAATAAATGATAAATAAAAAAAGGTACTTCTACACTTTTGTTCTGTGTCAACAACAGTTAGCTGGCGGTAGTCGGGACCGGCGCTTTTGGGCGACTCGATATCGGAAATCCGTGACATGTTATATTAAGCATTCCATTCAATTACTAGTCATTAGGTTCAAATACTGTCTTCACTGATTTAATAAAGCTGAAAGGTCTTATTGGTTGAATGTGCTGATCTCGGGAACTATTGATTCGAATTCATCACACTAATTGTCTCTTATTATAATTAACTATATCACTGCACCTACGGCCAGAGTACTTAGTACTTAACACCATAGTTCCTGAGATGCCGCGTTTAACCAAACGCATCATTCAGCTTTATAACATAGTATATAGATATAAACTATAGTACTTTACAGCCATTGTAGCCTTCGGAATGAGTTTCCGGGCTTTGAAGTCACCCCATACGGCCTTGTCCTACCCTAATGTAGATTTTGAATAGGTTCATTTATATTCCGAGCAGCTGTGTCTCACTATACGGTAAAGATCATCACAAGAATGTCAAATAAAAGATTTTAGAGGCAGTAGAGCCTCATGGTCGGACTGTAAACGATATGTTTGTGTTGAACTTATAATTCATATTTTATCGATTGTAGAGTTTAACCCTGCAGTAATCTTGTGTCTAAGCTGCAATTATTTATCCTTGACGCATATACGACTTTCTTTGACTACACGCAGTGATTATAGGATCAAAGCCCACTGAGGGCAATATTATACTTTTCTATGACATGCTTGCTTTAAGCAGAGGAGGTTGGTTGAACTCCGAACTATGCACAATGTCTCTGCGTAAAGGAAAAACGGCGTAATGTTTCTCTAGATCTTTCTATTTCATGTAACGCTTTAAATAAGGTACAGCGAACAATTATAATTAGCACTTAATATTCACGACTACTATATTCATTAATGAAAATTAAATATTATCTATTTGTATTTAGCTCATTGTCGCTCGCAAGGCTGTTGTTTTGTGGGCAGTACTTTAGCTGGCAATCATTCATTTGCAAAGAAACATTGTAACACCCACATTTTGAATTTATTATCAAATTCCTATGAAGATACATTAATTTTATAATAATCTAATCTTACTTTATTTACTTCAAACGTAATTATTTCTATGTGGGATTGAAACCCACAACCTTCGTATGTAATCATCTCGTGTCGCATTATGAAAATAAAATTAAAGCTTTTAAGCCATCTTCCAATTTTATCATCAGACCAGCTCGATGGTACCATAATAACTAATGTACCTAGACACAATTGCGAAGTTTCATAATGATACAATAATAATAAGTGTGTGTAATTCAGATTCTTAGATTTTATTACATATCACATATAGGTCGAAGGTCAAAATTTTCAGTTTTCAAAACTTTTCAACATAATTGTTAGAAACATTAAGCCCTATCTTCTCTTAATCTACATATAGAAAGAATATTTTAACACAGTATATTCTCCACTCTCTTAATTCTCCACAACCACTCACATGTGATTATTTTAGCGAGATAGTGAAATCGAAGGAATCAGGGTATGACTTAAAAGTTCATAATTGTCGGTCATTAATCACTGTGAAAGTAAATCTGAATAATTACTTACATATATATGTTTGTTTTTTAACCGACTCTAGAGAAAACGAGTATATGTTCGAATGTAAATCTATACTAAATATTATAGAGCTGAAGAGTTTATTTTAAATACTGGTACTTATGAAGTACTTACTTGCACAATATGTGTCTTTAAGATTTAGGAGAACGTAACGTTAAACTGTTAAACGCAAAAAAATAAAAAAATATATGAAAAATAGTGGCAAAATTTACGAAATTATGAAGGGGTTTGGTGCCATCAATTGGATGGCACTCCTGAAATCATCGTTCATGTTTAAAAAAATATATAATTTGAACATTATTTTTTATCAATAACAAAAGTTATAAGGAAAATGTATAAGAAAATAAGTATAATGAGAGGAAAATTCAAAACAACACAACCTTGCAGTATGTAAGAGACGGCGCCACTCATCACTAACTAGTATTACGAAATATCATCATACATATATTATTTACCGAATGCAAAAGGTTATTTGGACCTTAGCCTACAGATTAACAAAGCAACGTTCTCTCCAGCTTTAAAGTAGTGGATCTGCATTTGACGGGAATAAAAGGAAAGGAAGATACCTATGAAGCTGACTGGTCGAGCTATACAATAGATACTATCATTACAAACAAAATTCTAAAATATATTTTGAGTATATAATTTTTTTTCTATTATGTATTTTCGTTTAACAAAGTATATATTATACTTACGCGATTAATAAGTTTCAATTAAATAGCTTCATTCAAGTAATGTAAAAATCACAAAAAAACAATGTTCTTGCGTTGCTAATTACAGACGGCCTGCATGTAAAGGGCAGCAGTTGTGGGTACGATTCCCATTCTGGGAATGAATTAATTAAATTTTCCACATTCTTGTACTTATACAAACTGCCACTCAATACGCCATGTCTCGAGAGTTTGGCGGGAATTAGAAGTACAATCTGTCTTAACACCTTCTCTCTCTCTCTCCGTCTATCCTGGTATATACAGCATACAGCATAAGCAAAGAAAACCATAAATAAAAATGTTACATAGTAATTTTGAAGTCAATTTAATTCTATTTTTACATCCATAAGTACAATAGTATAATATCAGAGTGACATAGTTGCTTAAGCACGACGTTAAAGTAGGTTGAAATGTTACTTATTGAAAGATAAAATCACCTAGTGTGACTTGATGATGCATACAAAGTGTTCCGTACCGTTAATAATACTATAATTATATATTTCTTATAAACAATAGCTTATTTTTTGTTAGCTTCACACTATATCTCGCGTGTAGCGAGGTAGGCAGAAGGATTTAAGACATTTCTTTTCTTGCAAAATTTTCGAGACATTACGAAACACGAAACGCAGAACAATAAATAAACATTGTGAAATGAAAAAAAGCCTACGCCTAAAATGATGAAGTATCTTGATCATTTTTTTTAGGTATGGGCTTAAAGTATTCTACCCTATATGCTGTTCCCGTAAAAGGAGCGCTGACGCTTCCAGCCTGCATTCAGCAGCTGAGGAGACGAAATAGACGTTAATAGTTACAAATGTGTCTATAACAATTACAGCTGTACTTATTCTTTAATATATTACATATTTGGGGAACAATTTATATGAATTATTATATTTATATGAAACCTTGCAGCACTGCTGGACTTCTCCAATCTTTGCTTTCTAGTAAATTAGGGATCCGTATTTTTTCAGGGTCGGCTATCCTCATTCGCCTTAAAAAAACTTGACATATTTTTTTATAGCGCTAACACAATGCTCTCTCATACATGATATTCGTGAAAGATATGTGAAACTTTTACCGGTCGACATTTTAATACAAGTACATACAACTGTATGATATGCCATCTTATATTTACGTCTTCGCCCCCGTTGTCAAATGGAAGTTACAAAAAATTTTGAATTATATATAATATTATAAGCTGAATTCGTTCCTATATGCAGTAGGTTACTTCAATAAACATAATATTATGAAGCCGACAGCATTCCTCGACAAATAGACTGCATATACAAAAATAATTTTACAATTTCTATCTCTAATTCCTGAGATTAGCTCGTTCAACCAAACGACTCTTCAGTTTTAGAAAATTGATATTATTTGCTATGCTGATTTACAAAGTAAATGTCTGTAAATGAAGCTATAGGTACACCCAGCAGCCGACTTATTAGATATATCGATAGACCTGATTAAAGTCGCTTATGACTATCCTTGACAAGCGTTGCGACCTCGTGTGTAGTGAGGAATTGGAGCATGCTGCGCTGTAGTTCATAATGAGATATAAACATTTCGTTACTTGTTCTAAATAGCCATACTTGTTATTTGGTCTTATGAAACGCCTAAAGTCAGTATAAAATGTACTCTTTCTTTGTAAGTAATGTTAGTATTTTTGGGGCTCTACATGGGCGTCTAATATTACACGAAAATAGTAAAATTTATAAGAAACTTTATGATATTACCTAAAGGCTAATATCATAAAATTTCAGAAAAAGCCATTTACAAAGATTTTAAAATAACAAACGTATGTTGTGTTTGTTTTTTTTTTAGTAATTTAATATTTTTTTCTATAGTATTCAAGAAATTACTCTAAGTTGGTAGGTGGAAATAACTATCATCTCTCTTTAGAGATTGTGTGCAGTAGAATGTAAGAGAAATCATCAATATAATCACTAAATACAGTAATTCTTCAAAGTATCTAACATTAACAATTCCACCGTAACATAAAAATCCATCCGTGACTGTAACATACATTGTGAACTAATTCAATAGACATCAAATTATACACTGTCGTAGCAATCGTCAAACGAGAAATCTATATTTAGTACAATTAATTTCATCGACTCGTCTACATTTTTTGAAAAAGATTGATGTAATGTATGTTTTGAAAATTGGAAAAATAAGAGGTAAATAGGCAAGGGAAAACCTCGGTGAACCTTCGAGAACATAGCATAGATGATATTTTAAGAATGTTACGTAAAAAGTGTGAGAGGACTGTAGCATTTTACCCCGTCCGATGACGCTGTCAAGTCCATGTCAGCAACGATAAAGTCCATCCAGTCCAAGTCCAAAAAAATGGCGACTTTTTCGCTCCGTTTTCTCTACTATAGATAATACAATATCTACTTAAGACATGCTACGACTATCCAATACTAAGGTACGATGAACAAAATGGAGACATATGATTAGGTTTTTGCTTCAAGATACACAAAAATTACTCCACTAAGTATTTTAGGAAACGACATGAACGTACACAACATTGTGCTCGATAAAGAAATTATCGCCGCATTCCAGAGCCGAGCCACCATCGCGGTGACGTTGCTACGAAACTCAGTAATAAATAACAAGTGTTTTAATTTTAGCGATTAATACAAATATTATATAAAACTATTTATTGTATGATTGTTAAACACATTTGACCTCATAAGATTTCAAATTTGATTTTGTACATATTATAAATATATGTGTAATTATGAATGTAAAATATTTAAAAGTATTGTATATGTGAAATGATGAGATAAATTTCTATGTATCAATGGTGTAATATCTATATAGTTTGAGGCTGGTCGTGGCGCAGTGGTACAAATTGTGCTGCATAATCGACTGGTTGCGGGTTCGATTCCCACTCGAGGAAAGAAAATATTTATTTATGTTTTCATTTCTTCGCTCTGGTAAAGTCAGCCGTGTGGTCCCGGCTTAGAATAGGATCACCCTGCTACTGTCGGTGTCGTAAGAGGCGACTAAAGTACGTGTGGAAGAGTCACGTCGCCAGTAATGGCAACACGCATGGGCAGACTCGACCGGATTTAATACCACCCCCGGCATTTAAAACCGGCGTGAAGTAGTGGCCCTTGCCACTGCGTTTCGCATTAGGTAATGCCGGGCCCCGGTGCCCTTCATCTTCACCTTAAAGGCTGGCAACGCACCTGTGGCTCCTCTGGTGTTGCATGGGGTCGTGGGCGGCGGTGATCACTTACCATCAGGTGACCCGAACGCTCGTTTGCCTTGTCCTCTCCCATAAAAAAAAAAAAAAATATATAAGTTTTAACTTACAAGGTTAAAACAGATCGATTAATGTACATTCTATCAAAATATGTCAAACCGCTTAGTTTTCACAGCGTGACATAATTACAAACATATATACATACATTACATACATGCAAAAACATAAACACAAGATAAAATTTATTGCACCATGAACACAAGAAAAGAAAACAATAAAAACATTAAGTTCATAAAGATAGAATTATCTCTACATGAGATCACTTTCAGCCAAGTAGTGGACGTGGATGAGTAACAAGCACTGAGCGAGAATACGGTACAATTTGGGAAAATTGAATTAAAAAAGAAAGAAAAATTAAATTCTGCCACTCAACACGCAATGCCTCCAGAATTCGAGAGAAAGTGGGGAACGGAGTGTCTTAACACCGAGGTTCCCTCTGCCTACCCTGCTGTGTGCGGGATACAGCGTGAAGATGAAAAAACAAGATTAAATTAAATACGCCGTTGCGGCATAACGTGACATAACTGCAACGCTTGTGGATTCTATGTCCACTTGGGGGCATAAACTATATTCATTTCCTCCCAACTTTCTGCTTAATTATCAAGACATTGCCTGTATATTGACGGATGGATGCCAGGCTTTGTCTGTCTGTAAAAAATTATTCCCCGAGTAACAACAACTCTCACGATATCCCACGGTGCCACAACTTCCTCAAAAAAAAAAACCTTTCAACACATTTAAAACATATTGCAGTTAAAAATAATTAATTAAATTACGAATAATATTGACGAAATTACGAAACATAATGGTATCTTTTTAATGAGTGACGCGACAATTGCTCAAGTGTTGTTTGTGTCTGATTACAAATATTATCTGTGTACACCGTTTAACGATCGTGTAATGTCTTAGTATTAGCGATTATACATATAGGTGTGTCTGTATAGTGATAAACTTAAAAGTATTAGATATAAAATACATATTTATATCATGTAAAATAGATACAAAAAAATATTAAAAGCCATTACTTGGCAATCTATATCTACGAATAACATTAAAATACATTTTATTTTGGCTTGGTTAATTGTAAAATCTTAACTTTTACTTCTCAATTCTAAGAATAAAAAAGTTAGTCATAATTAAATAAATAATTAGTCACTATCTCCAGTGTCGTAAACTAGTGTATAACCGCTACATATTGTTACAGATACGGCTGATACGACGTGAAGTGGAATAACGGAGTGGAATTATAGTGATTATAATATAGAAAGATTATTGTGAGTAGCTAAACTTTGTATAAAAAACTTGTATACATCTGAAATTGAACCTACGTCCCTTGACACCTTATTCCCTGTGTATTTCTTTTGTTATTAAGTGATTATAAGTAAATTCAATTGTTACACCCTATATATTTTGCAAATTATTTTTAAAAACCTATTAGTTGAATTTGTTGCCGGCTCTTCTCATCAGACGCCCTCCTAGCCGGTGTAAATGAAGCTTTCTGTAGACTGACACGACTGACATCTTTAGATAACATTACTATTCCAAGTCCATGTATTGGCCTTATTTTTTAAAACATATTTTTACTTAATTCATTTCAATTTTAGATTGATTAAGCAATTTTGATATTTTTGTAAAGAAAAGCTTTAAAAAAACATTCCAACAGAAATTTGAAAAATAATAATTGTAAAAGAGTAATAAAAAATTTCGTGAAAGTATTGGTTATTGCCACACCCAAGTCAAATTTTGCTGTATTCTAGTTTTATATGCAATTTCAGGTATTAAATTGTCAAAGTGAAGTGTAATAGAGTGTACGAGTGTAAAGTGTAACGTGTATAATGTGTGCGGAGTATGAGTGACACTCAGCATAAAACCTGCGTGAGGGTTAACTCCGCCGACGACGAGGAACGGGACGAGGTGGACCATGAATTGCCAAAGAAAAACCCATTTGTTAGGGTAAGTTTTGTCCTAAATTAAATATACAATGGTTGTGGGTTCGACCGCCACTTGGGGAATAAGTTGTTTATATTTTCCCCCTCTGATTTATACACAAATTAATATTATATTTTAAATAAGGATATCAAATGCGTAGAGTTAAAAAAAACAAGTAGGCATATAATTTTATTTTTCTTGGTACAATCATTTAATTATTAAAATTGATTTAGATTTGTCTAATAAGACAGTCTTGATCCCTAAGGAAGTGAATAATTTATTATTATTAATATATTATTGTAGGTAATATTTAAAAAAATCATTTTTTATATATAATTACATCAAGATAAGTTGTATATCAGTCATTAGATACGCTTTATCAAAATAAATATATGAAAAGAATAATATCTAAATATTTCAATTATAATGTCAAATGAATATTGTACACCGCCATGCTTTAATCTCGGGTTATTGCTCTACATAAGTTTTTGTTGACACAGACAGACGTGCTAACATTATGGTTCGCTTTATGAGAATTGTATTGCATTACACTCGTCATTTATAAGCTGTAAAATAAAATTTAAAAACTAGAGAACTAATGATATAGATAACTATACCAGCTGATTCGTCTGCATGAGAAGAATTCGATACTGTAATATAATGTGTAACGCCCTATTACCTATTACTACCCGTCGTCGAAGCTATCATAGATTTTTAGTTCATTAAATCATAGTAATTTTTGTTTCAAAATCTTGGACACACACGTACAAATTATCATTTTACATATTATAATAATGCGTTGAAGACACCAATTTAATAAAACAGATATTTTCTAGCAATTTTGTCGATCAAAATCACTTTAAATAACTGACGATTAAAGTTTCGTCTATGAAACTACTGGTCTGAGAAAATTTTAATTTAAATTTTAATTTAAATTAAAATCGCATGCGACTAGTTTACATATATAAACCTTCAGAATATACTTAATTGATAAGCATATAAATGATAAAACACATCAGAAATTCATTAAAAACCCACCACTTGTGTTAAACGCATATTTTTCCAATGAAAAACAGCAATTAAATATGATAAAATTATGATTCTTACAACACGTACGTCACCTGCCAACCTGTTTGTTACACTGATTCATAGAAAACAATTCGAAATCACTCTGGGTATGGGTGGGTATTGAAAGAATGCTTTCATTAAGAAAATATCTTCTTTCAATCGTTTTTCAGGGTTCCATACCTCTTAAGGAAAACAGGAACCCTTATAAGATCACATCGTTGACCGTCCTCCCATCCGTCCGTCCATCTGTCTCTACATACATAGTTCTTTAAATGTGAAATTCACATGAGAGTAAATCGTGCTATGTACTTTCATGTGAATATCACAAGTAGATAGTGGTAACGAAGCATTACAAAATTTAGAATTAATAAATATATATTTAATCGCTGTTATCAACAAATCAATATAAAAAACGAATAAGACTCTAGGAAATATACTATATTAAATTTAAAATAAAAGTTTGAAGCCACTCCTTCTAGGAAACGAAACGGAAATAACAGTTTTACACATCGTGTTCATTCAACAAGTACAAGTACTGGTCACTCTTCCTGATGTTGAAAAGAAAAGTGACATACCTACCACTTTTTATAAGATTGTATCTCTATACGTTATATATTACGTGAAAGTAGTGTTTTAGTAAAAGCTAGACGTGTTTCCGCGTTTTATTAGTTAGTCATTTGTACAATATCTCTTAAGGACTTTATCATATTTTCCCGTTCCTAAACTTTCCTCTCGTTATCGCATTTAAGTAAACTTATAAATTTTGAAAAAGGTGCTTTTATAAACCTGACTGCGAGTCGGACTCGCGCACCAATTGTTCCGTATAACAAGAAGACAAAAAAATCACGTTGGTCGTATATTCATCAGCTTCACGCTGTATCCCGCACATAGCAAGGTAGACAGGGGGAACCTAGTGTAATAAAAATAGAATAGTAGTGTAAGTGTAATGCAGCCGTGTGACAGACAGACCAACATAGCAGTCTTAGTTATAAGGTCCCGTTTTATACTTTAGGTACGGAATCCTGAAAAATGGCTGTGGGTTCGATTCCCACTCGGGGGAATGAATTATTTTCAGTCTCGACACACACCACGCAATAACTCGTCATCTCTGCAGAAAGCAGAGTGTCCTCCTCCTTTTCTTTTATCTATCTGGTTATGCGAGAAAAGCATGAAACTCCTGAAATAATAAGCAATAATCAAACAAAATTTCACCGTATCAAATAAAGAGTTTACGGCACATCCACAGACAGCATAAACAGTTTATGATGGTACTAACAATAAATATAAAACGTTATGTCGCCCGTCCGTCTGTCTGTTTACTAGAAAGCGGGAAGTCTCCCACGGTAACACGGTAAGAACAATGAAGTATACCAAATAACTTATTTAAACAAACAAATATATAGGTGCTTTCTCTTAATAACTTTATATGCTTGGTGTGAACTGCACTGTAGACTGCATATGATAGATGCAAGTTCGAATCTATCGAATTTTATAGTTGTCTCTCATTTTGTCGAAGTGATATCTTTTATTATTCAAATATATGACTTAAGAGAGGACACGTGTACGACTGTAAACACGGCGAATGTGGGTTCGGTTCCTACTCGGAGGAATGAAATATTTTCATCACCTTGCTCTGGTAACAAGACAAATTGCGACGTTGAGTTCCGCCACTCAACACGGTCACTCAACACGGCGGAAAGTGGGGAACGAAAGTGTCTTAAAGGAATGGAGTAGTACTAGGTTTCCTCTGCCTACCCTGCTTTGTGCGGGATAAGCGTGAAGATAAAAATATGTATATGAACAAAAACTATGTATCATTACATTCAAAACCGAAAAAGAAACACTTTACTTTCTCTGAATAGTAAACTACAGCGAGCATATACTCAACTATTTATTTTCGTGTCGTGGCGCAACGAGGTGACTTAATCGCGAGGATTGTGGGTTGGATTCCAAAGCAAACAAACTTAATGTTTACAAAGCAAAGCGTAGCGTTTAGTTCCACGGCTCAGTATCTTAAAAATTGATCGGTAAATGCGAAATGGAGTGTGTGAAACTAAAAAAAACCATTACTTAAGAGGAAAATCATCATCACATTTACCATAGTTCCAATTCACTTGTTGTACACCCAAGTTTTTGTTACTTAATATTTTTTCCCCGTTTACAGCTACGAGACAATTATCCTCTTGGTCTGGTAAGAAAGACAGAATGCTTCGTTGAGTTCCTCCACTCAACTCGTAACACTAATATTGGATGGCGCGAACGAAGTGTCTAACACCCAGCCACACGCTGACACCAGGTTTTCTCTGTCTGACCTGCTATATGTGGGATACAGCGCTAAGCAAAAAAAAATAGTTCACGAGGAAAATCATTACATTTACCGGTGTACCTAAAGTGTACATACTGGAGTCTGTACTCTGTGGCCGGCGGTCTGTAGTCTGTAGGGCAACGTTTTTGCGGGTTCGACGCCCGAGATAAATGAGGTTGCATTGATGATTATGTAGACTGCTTATGCGTAGAGAGCTACTGTTTGTCGATTTATGTTATTGGAATAGTAACTGATTTTATAGTAACCTAGTTATTTGACTATTATTATTATTGTATTATTAATGTAAAGTAATTACACACATAAAAGTAGGTGTTAATTTAAAGGAACGGTACCCTATTTTTAAGATTTCAAGGTCTGTCCTTCTGTTTCCTTGTTTGTTCGTCCGAGATAGTCACACAGTTAAAATTTTCATAGAAGATGTATATCATGTTGCCACTATAAAAACAAATATTAAAAAATTAAATAAAATACAAATTTAAAGGGGCTCCATTTCTCCTACAACAAAGATTTTTTTTTCGTTATAGTCTTTACGTGAAATTATTGCAAAACCACGTTTTTTATTATACCTATACAGGTATATGTTAAACTCATATGATTTTAACATATAATATCATTAAATGTTAAAATCACATGATTTTAACATTTAAATAAAAAAAAACACCAAAAAAAATTTTAATACATCAGACACTCTGTTGGCAGCTACTCTGCGAGTCGCGCGATTCATTCACGTTTGAATTTATTCGTTTATAGTTTGACCCCGATACATTTTGCAAGAACCAAGCCTTAAACACCTGTTGCGTTGGAAAAAGGTGTAACAACCGTACGATATGATCTACGAAAATATATCTTAACATTACATAAATAAAAATCATTTTACAATGTGTTATTTAATTTTATATACTATTATGGTTTAAGAAAAAAATGATATAAAAAGTAAATTGTTAAACTAATTGATGTTGCTATTTAGTAAGTAATATATTCCTTTTTTTTTTGCAAAATCCTACTTGAATAAAGGATAGTTATAATTTCTTTTGTGAAACTAATATATAATATATAGCACGACAGGCAGAAAGATGTTATCATTGAGATATTGCGATCGACTTTCTACCCTGTTACCAGAATAAGGCGAACACTAAGACGACACGAGCTTAACACTAAGTTTCCCAGCCTACCCCGCCTGCATTTGCTATATGCGGGATAGAACGTGAAGCAGTCTAGCTAGTTTACATCAAGTGTAAAAACTAACGCCTGATAAAAAATAATAGCAAAACTTCAAACTGCTAAATTAGTATATAAAAAGCGAAAATCCAAGGTATTACCCATGATATGTACTTTTATTGTACGTTACTTATAAAATAATGACTAACTTATGGTTTAACTTTAAAAAATGTGCCATAGAGAATGCTTAAAAGACGCAGGATTTCAACCAAAAACTCTAAAATATAGATAATAAATCGATACGATGATACAGATAGATAGATAGAGATAGAATATTTATTATTTAATGTTATAATTTGTTAATTTTTTGCTAAAAAGTTGCCTGTATAAATATATAATTATTTAGTTTCTGTATATATATATAATAACGATGTCCACATTTGGTGCGTTAACTTTTTTTTTTCTTTATTTGTCTACGAATTATATTTATTCTATTAGTATTAGTAAAATATTAATTATAGGTAAACAACTAAATCATATATTATCGTATCATCATATAGTAATAATTATAAAATTATTTAATTTCATCCATGTGAGACGACGATTCAGATCTAGCTTCCGTAATGACTGAAGAACGAGCTGTTAAGGCGAGGCTAATTTTAAATCTTTTTTTTATTTTTATATTATCCGTCCTCTACTTCCCGCTGTCCGCCATGGCGCGTTGGGTGACGACCTCAACTTTGCATTCGAAGTCACTTAACACACGAGTGGAGACGCACTGGTGCACGTCGCTTTAGAGGCACACCCTATCAATGCGCTCTTGTATGGTGGTTGGATCGTTGCACTTCTCGAAAGGGGTGGCAGGGTTGCTACAACTACAGTGGCATTCTGTTCTCTATGGTTACCTTTCCAGGGATACAGCATGAGATGCTTTATAGCGAGGGATACAGTATGTATATATTGATACACGACGACCTCAATACATACATACATACACATGTATGTATTGAGGTCGTATGTATAGTCTTGGCAGGGCGGCACAGCATCGGAATGTGAACGTAATGAGTTCGATTCCCATTTGGGGGAATTTTTTTTTTTCATTTCCTCGCTCTAGTAAGAAGACAAATAATTTGCTGGAGAAATTAGGAGTGTTTGAACATATTACATTTAACTAATAAAAATATAAAAGCACTACGTTTCTTAATCCTATTATTATTATAAATGTTATAATTTGCGAGAAAATCTGTTTGTTCTGCTTTAACGCAAAAACTACTGAACGGAGTTGGATATGAAACTTTACAGCAATATAGCTTATACATCAAAAAACACATAGGGTACAATTTATGTAAATATTTTTTATAATTTTCCTATAATATACCAACAAATTTGAGCCGGTGAAGCCGCGCTTATATCACTAGTTCATTATATTGCTAAGAAAAACAGGAATCTAATAAGGCAAGGACCTTTCATTAGATTGTAATTTATATTACAATTCTATAGATATATTGCATTGCGCTCAGTGCGGTGCAACGCAACGGTGCGGCTTCGGTCAGATGCACTCTTGAGCTTCCGCCTTGACCGACGCGGTGTGGAGCTTTAAGCGCCAGTGCTATATTACATTTATTATGTAAATTTTATTATTATATGTTGTATTATTTAGCTTCAAGCTGTATCCCGCATATGGCACGGTAGACAGAGAAAGGGCATCCTTTCCCTACTTTAACCCGCTCAATGTACAATTCTCGAGGTATTGTGTGTTGAGTGGCGGAGTTTAACGCCTCACTCTGTTTTGTTACCAAAGCGAACCCAGAACCGTCACGTATTCAGGCGCTATGCCATATTTTTTTTATTTTTTTCTAATTATTAAAAGAATATTGTAATTCTATTGTATTGGGGAACAGAATGTCTTAATACAGGTTCGTCCCTACACTGCTGCGTGCGGGATATAGAGTGAAGTAGATGAATATTGTAATATATTTAGTGGATTTACAGTACTCTAATAATTGTATGTTTGACTGATTCATATCTGTTTCATCGAAAGTAACAACAAAAATTTAATTTAAAATAGAATTTGATTTGTCCTTATTTAATAGGACAACTTGTTATTAAGTTCGCTTGAGGCTCGCTTGTATTTTAACACAATATATTAATATAT
Source organism: Heliconius aoede (assembly GCA_037355905.1). Lineage (NCBI taxonomy): Eukaryota > Metazoa > Arthropoda > Insecta > Lepidoptera > Nymphalidae > Heliconius > Heliconius aoede. Next base: position 303,990 of record JBAIZZ010000193.1, read on the forward strand.
ATTTCTAAACAATGATCAATCTATAGCAAACCAAAGCAACTAAGTGTACAACATAGCAAAATGATAGTCACCTTAACAACGTCTCCCTACTCGAAACAGACCAAACGCCGCATTCTGCCGACACTCGCGTGAAAGACGCACGCGTATATCAAAAATTATAAAGAAATCTCTATGAAAACACAAAATCACGGTATTTTTATGTGTTTGTGACGGTATTTGCTTCTATTATAACAGGTTCGAATTAGATTAATAATAATTATAAGGCGGAAAACTGTCAGATTAACGTTTTGTTTTTTTTTTTTTTTACTTTTTGTATGTGATCTTTTCTTTTGGTGTCAGTGACATAAATTATGAATTCCAACATGGTGTTTAGTGTAGCTTAATTGTGAACATGGTAATATTTTTTTATTACGATTACTTATGTATCCTCTAATTCTATTTAATATATTTTACATAATTACTTACAATACTTTTTTATTTAATTTATGTTATAATAGGACGCATGTAACCTTATTTATAACTTTATAACTAAGCAATTAAATGTTTAATTTATTTAATTAATAATTGTAAGTTCTTATGAATTGAAATTAATGAAGTGGTTGTAAGCAAAAGCTTTTATACAATAATAGTCAATTGGTGAATCAACAGTTATTTCCGCTTATAGAAAGTACTTCGTCAAATCAAACAATGAATGTCGATTTAGAATCATAAATTTGAATAAATATGGGCTAGTTGAAAATAAAAATATTTGATTCTTTGTATTACATGTCTAAGTAACTTTTATATTTTAATTAAGTTCCTGTATTAAAGTTATGTATTTTTATCTTACTTTTAGCTACACGCTGTACTCACCTCAATAAGCTCAATTCACCAAATTTTACTGACATTGTTTTAAAAGTAAAACTTTCAGTTTATAGTCAAAGATTATCTTTTTGCTTAATTTGATTTCCAAAAGAGTCATTGTACAGTTTCTTCCGCGCCAAATATAGATACATAATTTACTCGTCCTGATTTTTTTATAAAATGACTGGACCATTATTTTTTATTTTATTAGTTTTTTTTTATCTATAATAATTATTAAAAAAATAACATGTCATGTGTATGTATCGTCATTGAAAACTATCGTCACCAGAAGTTAACTTGTAAAAAAAATATATTTAAATAGATAGTATCTGTCTATTATAATATACTTATGATAAAAATATTATATACAATGTTAATAAAGAAAAAAGTGATCATTCACATTCTATACAGGTAGAAGTGTAAGCAACACTTTAAATGAAACCACACTTGTAATTTCTCTATAAGAGCCATATATAATTAAGAATTAAAAAAAAATCCATAACCAAAAAAGTGATTTTTTTCAAAGAAAACTAATAATAAAATTATCGTTTAAAAAAAAGCCGTTTGTAAAGTATGACATAAACAAGCACACACTAACGCTTAATAATATAGTATTTTTGGAGTAATGTGTATGTGTGCGTCACAAGAAATACAGGTATGGATAAAAATCGTGAAATGAAAAAAAAAATCCAATGTCTAAACTGTTGAAGTATCTTGATTAATTTCTTTACATTTGAAATATTTTAACATTTATGCTGTCTCCGTAAAAGGTTCGCTAATACTTCCATCCTGTATATTAAGTAGGTACATACAAATTACATTACACTGATATTTAGGAGGCAGGTAGTGTCACAGGTCATACTGCCTTTTCAATGAGCACTCGTTATCATTAATAAATGAAACTCAACACTTGTCTGATTAATGAATGGCAGCAGTAACCTTTTACATTTTTAAAAATTAATAAAACCATTCAAAATCATTAATCTTGACGGTCACTTCGGAACTGTACTTTCTTAAGGCTTTTTTTTCGTTTATTGCACTTTATTTACTTTTACGTGCTTTCTTTTTGTGAATGCAATAAAATTTTCATTTTAAAATCTTTAATGGTAATATTTTCATGTCGTTTTCGTGTTCTTTTTCTGATACACAAACCTTTGTGTTCTACTTTTTATATAATATAAATATTTCATAGTTTGGGAAGGCCGGGCGATAGAGATCATAAATCACAATTATGTAATTTCCACTAGTGAGTGAGTGGCAATGAATCGTCGGCCACTAGTATGGATATGTGTAATATCTTTATTATGTATGATAATGTTATATATATATGAAGTGAAGAGTTATGTTGTAACGCACTAATCTCGGGAACTTCCTCAGAAAATACTTTTATGTTGAATAGTCTATCTATCACGTTAATAGTGTACGTGTAGTCCATATTACATCTTATCGTTAATCACGGTTCGTTTTCTTGGACGGCTCCATACTCTATAGTGTCAATTCTCTCTTAGAATGTTTCATAAAACTCTTATTTATTTCCATTTTACCACAGGGACGAAGCCGCATGTAAAAAAAATAGTTATTTAATATAATTGCGTATATTAAAAGACAGTGTAAAAGTTATTGTATAATATAATACATTAGAGTGACTACAAAAAATCCATTAATTTATTTCTAAGAAGCAATCAATCATCTGTTTTATGATTATGAGTAACATTTTATCACTTTTTATACTTGAACACGAACTGCGCAAGTTTCTTATTCCTTACTTAATTATTTATTGGATTTTTTGTGGATGTGTAATAATTAAGTTATATAAAGTCGTATTATTCTTATAAATAATATAAATAAAGAACTATGTAATACGCTAGTTAATAGTCATGTAATAATTTTATACAATTTTTCAATGTCACCTGTTTAATTTCATCAACTGCAGAACTTCACATATCGTCTCCATCTTTGTTTAGATTCGGGAGTGGATTTAAGTATCGTAATATAGAATGTATAAATCGGGACATTAATATAGAATAACATTCATAATTTATGGCTCTATACGAACGAGTATCTACTACAAAAATTATTTAGTAAATAATTCATATTATTATTTCAATTATTATTATATATATGCTTTAAAAAAAACCCTAAAAACTTGATTTGTCAGGAATAGAACCTGTGATTTGGTAGAAGCAAGTACTGATATTAAAAGTGATATTTTTAATACAAAATTTTCAGTGTTGCTCAGTGTTGTGATGTGATAATATTTCCCAACTCGGTGATCTTGTAAAAATGATGAAAATGGCGTCGGTTATAATGGTAAGTTTAACAACATTGCTATATAAAGTTTTATTTCTCAACGCCGCGCTTTGCCTCGTTATCGTAGTTGTCATTAGAGCTGTTTTGGAAGTTTTATTACTGTCTCTCAAATTGGTGAGATCAGTCGTGTCGCAGGGGCACAAGCGTGTGACTGTAACCACTTGAAGTTGTGGATTCGAGTCCCGAGTAAATTATTATATTTTTTTACCTACAAGCAGGAAACTGATGCACAAACGTACGGTCAAACTTTTTGCACGTTGATATACCTAAATTGCTCAGAAGAAATCCCGCGTACTCGTTCCTAATAGAGGCAAGATTGTGGAAGGCCTCGTTTCCTGTTTATATAAATAAATACTGTCGTTGAACTTTAACTATAGACGGCGGAGTCGTTGACGATCTGATTTTTTTTTTCACCGTAGTGGACACTAGTTCAAATCTCGATGTGAAAAATATATTTTATGTCTGTTCTGTACGTCCACATAAATGAATGTATATAATCGATTGATTACAAATACTAAGTCGCTCAAAAATTTTGAGAGCTTGAGTTTGTGGCTATCAGTATTGCTACGAGAGCCTATGATTACCTATAAGTGTTTTATTTTACTTATAGATATTTAACTTTGAAATTTTAGATCACTAAAGGTTTTTTTATTGAAGTCTAAACTAAATATCTATCTACAATAGCTTCTTAATTTGAACTCCACAATACAATGTTTTACTGTTTAATATTTATAATTCTTTTTATATATTTTTGTTCAATTTTATACACTTCGATTCGATTTCCACTTAGGAGAATAAATCATTTAATATTTTCATTTTCTCGCTCTAGTCACGAGACAATGCGCGGCGTTGACTTCCGCTATTCAACACGCTACGTCTCTAAAATTCAGCGGATAGTTGGAAACTAGTGGGAAAAGTGTGTTAACAATGTGTTCCCTCTGACTACCCTGCCATATACGGTGATACATCGTGAAGCAGTGAAAAATTAAAAAAAACACAAAATAATAAAAATATATTATTACGAATCCTCTCCACAGAGTCACAGATCAATGCACTCTATTGCATAACGTGTGAGCGGCATCGATTTATAGCGAGGTCCCCGCCCAGTGCCTGGCCCAGACCAGTTTAGTTCATTTGCTGACTTACAGAAATTCTGCATTGCTAATGACATCTCCATAAGACAGCAATAAGTATAAGAGTAATGGTACTTGCATGTTCTGTGGATTGTCCGTACGCGTAGGCTATGAGTTTGAATCACCTTTAATCAATTTTTTTACATATGAATTGCTTATTTTCTCTACTTAGTGCTTCATAATGTCGCAGGCAAAGTCAAAGTTCAGGTTGTCAAAGGCAACCAAATTTCAAGACATTCCGTTCTTCGCTTTATACTTGAATTTGAGACGTTCCCCATCAGACTGCGGGGCCAAACGCCGCGTTGTGTCTTCAAAGCCTTTGTTAATAATTATAATAAAATAAAAAATAATTCATTATCTTAAGTGGGAAGTACCTAAAACATACTGTTAAATCAATTATAATCACAAATACAGCAACAAAAACTTCAATCACTATCTCATTACAAGAGTAATTTCATATTTATTACTCGCGAGAGGCACCCAAAGCTAAACTGGTCCGGCTAAGTGTTAACCCACATCCGAGTACCGTTGGTACGGACGGAAAGATTTTATTATTACTGTTATTGTGTGAAATCGGCTGTTAATACAGAGAAATATTTCGTATAAATTAGTTTTGTTATTTATTTATTTTTTTATTTGAACTTGGCATTGCTTTCGCTTATCGAGTTACAATTTTTTTTAATTGAATACAGTGGTCGATGGTCCAAATCAAATATGGCTTTTTCATACCTTTAGAAAATAATAACAAAAAAATATTCTCTTGTTTGGCTGAGAAATCACCAAATTATTGTAACTATATATATTAGTTATACATATATATAGGTAGGAACCAAGTTTGAACCAGCCCTAAGTTAATAAAATATATGAGAAAATAATCTCTGTCGTCCATTTTTTTTAACTTTACGGTCCGGAAAAGAAAAGTGTAGTATTTATAAGTGTGAGTATTATTTGTTATAATAGTCTATATATTCATAGAATTACGCAAACATAGAAGTACCACATAAGAAAAAAAATTATAAAAACAGGTTAAAACTTTTTTCAATGAAGAATAATAAACAGAGGACTCTTGTCTTAAGACAGTCCTTTTTCAATTTTACGCCCATTCTTCGAATGGTGAGACTCAATTTCATACTTTGCACACCATAGCGCATACGAAATTAAGTTTCTGACAATTTATATATTTTTTTATCAATAACTTTTTTCACGGACGTAAAAATACACTCAATTAGCATCTACAAAACAGAGTTTTTACCAAAATTGTGCAACCGTCTGTCCATCCGTCTTACTTCGATACGCCCAAAAAGGTCAGTTCTGTTCAGCCTTCATCGTTTCCGCCATCAATTACAAGACTACTTTCATAACACAAACCATTGTGTTAAATGCACATCGTTTACAACTTTCAAACACCATGAATAATTCACAATAATAACATGGTATTACTAACTAGTCTCATGAAGGAATCAGGACCTGAATATTGGAATTATTTGAATGGCCTTGAGTGCTGCTACTCAATACGTAATGTCTGGAAAGTGAGGAAAAGAGTGTCTTAAGATTAGATTTCCTCTGCGTACTAAAAAACCATTAAAATGGTGCCATTACAAAATTGGAAAAATTACAGCCTTAAACCAATAATTATGGCACAACTAAATAATACAGCCTCAAATGATGCAGTTTGTTGCTTTTAATTTCATAAACTTAGCTTTCGTCATGTTGTCTGTACCGGAAATCGTGTATATGTTATAAAATCTAAAAACTAGATCGAATATTCAGGTTTTTTGTTGCGTTACTTTTAGTGGGAAACTAAAAATTCAATTTATTTATGGAATAAAATGTATTATAAAATATTGAATGTTATATCATTTTTTTACTCTACTATATGAGATCCTTGATCTTTGAAGTATGATACGGAAAATTAGAGACAATTACGGATTTTCCTCTCTGTATTCAGAAGAAGTGAAGAGAAAAAAATATTTTAATTCTATCAAAATCAAACGGCTAAAGTGGTGTTTGGTACCAAATTAACATTTAATTTGCGTATTTACTATGTATCCCACACCGGAGTGACGGAATTCAATGCCGCTCTTTGTTACCAGAGTGAGAAAATACAAGTAGTTCATTCCCCCGAACGGGATCGAACCCACAACGTCACATTTACGGCCAGATGCTGTGTCGATTCGCCTCGATGCACCTTGGGGCCTTCACCATTAAAAATATTGAAAACTACAAAGACGCATTAAATACTTCCTTCACATAAACATTACTGCAACAGATAACATATTACGCCTAGTAAAGATAACAAATAAATATATATAATTATTTAGACTAAAAGGGTACACGTTTAAACAAATTAAAAAAAAATAAACGCTTATGATCTTACCATCAGTGTCAAGCCGTAGAGAGGTCTCATTTCTCTGACGACCGAAATGCTAACTAGAGCGCGACGCGATAAAAAACCCTATGGTTCTTTTTTTGTTTATTTAATTTTATTGACAAAATACATTGTATAAACAACCTTTATTAAACTTATTTTTTAATTTATAACCTTTTTGTCTATGCATCATTTGTTTTGTATTTTTTATATATTAATTTTTTTATAATATATATTTTATATATATAGATAATTTTTATAATCTGTTATTTTATAATTAATTTGTATAATATAATTTTTTTTATATATGTAATAAAGTACGCTCGTTAATTTTTGCCTAAGTATATTGTACGAGCGTAACGAAATATTTTCTCTGACATCATTTAAAAGTATTCATTAATTAAAATTGAGGCTCTCGTGGCGCAGTTATGGGTTCAATACCCACTTGAGGGAAAGATTTATTTTCATTATTTCGCCCTCATGATAAAGCGCAGAGTTCCTCTAACCAACACGCCATATCGCAAAAATTGGACAATGCGTGAGGAATAGAAAGGTTTAACACTAAGTTCCCTCTGCCTAACGTGGTATATGAGTAATAGACAATATAAAGCAAAAAAAGTACCTATCGTTATCTATTAATCTTTAATCAAAATCAATAATAAATGTCAAAAAACAAGAGAACAAGTTTCTCCTCTATCTATCTGCGCGAGTGTGACGCAAACATTGCATAAGCATATACATATATAGTGTTCATTTAAATTTAATGGTAAATATAATATTATTTAAGATAGTTATTATTTAAGATAGTTCTTTGTAAATGAACTCTATGGTTCGGTGGTTGCTATGAATCTTGGCGTTCAGATTCAAATATGAATTGATTCTCTCTCTCTCTTCTCTTCTCTTTTGAATCATCTTGTTAGATTTGCCAAAGATAAATTACTTTTTAATGAAATGATTCCGAGTATAATATGACTTCATATATATCTATGATTTGGTTTGGTATGTGAATATTTTAATATCAAAAGTTTATTCTAATTTTCATTATGTTTATTTTTAAAAACATATAGAAGAACTTCTTTATATTATATAAAACGCTATAAATTTTTATGGTGTTCCTTAATAGTCAAATTGTTCCGCTATTCGCATAACGTTCACGAAATAAAAATCGTAACAACAAGCAACCTTAAATATTTGTGACAGAGAAAGTGCCTTTAAATATGCCTCGGAGATGCCTTCAAAGGTCAAACGCTCGTTAAGTACCTACCGTTACATACCTATACGATGGGAATATAATATAGTGTTTTATTGCTATCAATAAAACACGTTGAAATAGGTCTTCAAATTTATATATCCCCGCTACGGTGGAAGAAGCGCGGCGGTAATTTAACGAGAATCAAATGTCGATACTATATTTCGTAACAACCATTACGCTTGTAACGAGACACTGAGATTAACGAAATCTATGTAAGAGAAAGTGATCACGTGATTTGACAATATATATTTATATATATTTTTTTCAATTATATATATTATATTTTGTATTTGTTTTTATTTTAGTTTGAAGTAAATTATGATGGTTTTAATTATGGTGTCATGGTAACGTAAGATTACGGTGTTAGAACGTGTTATATAAAAATATCTACGCACTAGCGACACAATCGCGGTTTCGCCCTCTTAAACTTACTAATATATCATAGCAAAATGACACAACAATTTACATATAAATTCTATAAATATTCTATATATATATATATATATAATATGCGTACTTGATAATATTATATGTATATATAGATTTGAAGACGAATTCAATTACGCACTAACACGCAACGGTTAACAGTTACGCAATGAACTATGAAATTGTACTGACATTGAGTTTGGAAACTTGTGTCTATTACTTATCCACTTTACATATTATATTTTTATCAAATTAAATTTCATATTAACATTTAAATAACATTTAAAATATTTTTATACTATACATATTAATATAGACATGATGAATTTGTTTGAACGCGTTTATCTCAAAAACTACTGGTTTGATTTGAATAGTGTCTTGTTTTTGCTAGTCCATTTATCAATGCAGACTGTAGAATTATATGCGTCATATAATATATAACGTGAAACGTAACGCTACGTATGTACCCATTTTGAAACCAGAACACGGTGCAAGTCATCTTTATCAATCATATGAAATAATTGTATAATACTTTAAAATTTTAATTAATAAATACATATTTATACTTTTTTTTACATAAATAGAAAAAAAACACAATTTGAATATTGAGACCGTAACGTCTGACTGTGAACGCGACGGTTGTGGACTTATGATGGAGTTATTATGTGGATAATAATATTTCATTCATTCGTTGCCCTGATCTGGTTTTTTTTTAATGTTACGAACGACAGAATGTTAATATCTAGCCTACCTTGCAGTTGCAGGATTGCAGACACAATGTGAAACTAAAAAAAATCTTAAATTGTAAACAAAATAAAAACAATATTTATATATATATATATATATCACCTTGCAATTTAAAAAGTCGGCATATTTAACCAGGTTAAAAATTATTTAAATTACATTTGAAATTCGTGCGTATAAATTAACAGTTGAAACGCAATTTCGTTACATCAGTTACATAGTATGCATATTTATTATTGCACTGCAACGTTGTCCGTGGTGTTCATATTCGTCTACTATATAGTAACCACTTAACCACTTGAGTCAAGAGGGAAATATATTGCATTTAAATGCACTTTCTTAGTGCTCAAAATAGTCGTATTCAACATGTATAAGGTATTAGACGCGACGACTTTCTTGGACGTGATGCGCCACCTTTCACGTTACTCCTTATTTAGTTGACCGGTTGAGAATAATTATTATGGCATTTGTTTACTATTCACTTTAATGAGTTTTTATTATTTATTTATACTAATTTCATAAAGCTGAAGTATTTGTTAGTTTGAAAGAGCTAATCTTAAGAATTTAATTTTATTTAATTAGATTACGTCGCGGCACAGGGGCACAAGAGTGCGACTCTAATGGCAACCGTTGTAGGTTCGAAATTCACTTGGAGTAATGTAATGTTTAATATTCACATTTCCTCGCCCATGTCAATGAGGCAATGCGCGATGTTGAGACCTTCAGTCAACAAGCAATGTCTAAGATTTCGACGGAAAATGTGGAACGGAAATGTCTTAATGGGAAATAGAGTCTTAACACTAGGTTCCTAAATTCCCTCCACTTACCTCACTATTTACTACTAATTTACATAAAAATCAACAAAACGTAGCAAACGTAACAACTTAGAGAAAAAAAAAACCACCGTCGAAAGTAGATTAATTAAACGACAAGCAGGTAACGGGTTCAAGTTTCGTTACATATTTAATTAGATAGTTCGTACCACGATAAGCCTATAATTGTAGGTAATTGCGTTTCGAGGGGAAAGTAGTGGGTATGTAGAGATATGGCCATCCGCGCTTTCTAATCCACCATGTTGGATACAACTAAGGGCCTTTTTAATTGGGCTGCTTATTTTAAGAATTATCACTTTTTTTTTTGTTATGAAAGTGATAGTTTAACGTACATCGCTATTAACGATTGATATATTTATATTGTTTGTTTTTGTCTTTCCTCGAATGGTTTTTTATTTATTTTTTTTATTATTTCACTCTGTATACCGCATACCGCTCAGCCTACCCTAGCTGGGTAGAGCACGTAGAGAGATCCCAGATCCCAGAGTTAAGACACTCTGTTCCCCTGTTTCCGTACAATTTTCGGGACATGACATGTATATTGATTAAAACGCCGCGCTTTATCTTGTTACCAGAGTTAAAAATCAAACCCACAATCGTCGCGTTTACAGCCAGACGCTCAGAACCTAAGCCGCTATAGCTTATTTATATATTATGTTAGGAAAATTTTGGTTAAATTTCTACGTTTCTATTCAAATTAGTTTAGTGTCATATAGTAGCAATAAAAATGATACACCATTCTATTTACAACAGTATAGTATGAAGCAATTATATTTTGTTATTCATATAATAAATATATCACGATTCGTTTACACAATCGGAAAGATAGTGTTGCAATAGTGTAGTAACATTATAAAATGTATTTAAATTAATATAAAAATATATTGAAAATTGCATACATTAAACTCGCGTTTACAAATGTCAAATGCATGCATATAATGTATATAGTTTTAGATTCCAATCTATGTATTTTATACGTACGTGTATTATATTTTACACATATGTATACGTTTTTTTAACTATAGGATAACTTACTTAGAAAGTATCCAAGTGGTGCGTCTTCAAATCCTGTTAGGTAATTTTCTAAGGAATTTTAAGAACTTGAACACATCTATACATACATTCTATGTTCGGGATCTAATGACCATAAGTACAGTAGGCTACAATTTACAACTTAAATCGAAACGGTAACTTCGTATAAAATAAAGCCTTCGTCGATAAGTAAACTATGTAACACAAAAATAATGTTCCTGAGATCCTCTTCATCTTTGTAAGTATTAGAAAAAGTAATTGTTCAGATAAGCACGTTCAACTAAACAAATTTGAACTTGAGGCCTTGGCGGAAAGTGGAGAGCGGAATATCTGAACACTAAACTCTCTTTGCCTAGCCTGCTACATGCGGGATACAGCGCAAACCTGCATGCATCATAAAAAGTACACAAACAAACTTTTCAGTCTACTATATATATATTAAAAATTATGCTTAGATTTATTACAATAATTTAAGAATAGAAAAACTGCATACATAAACATCCTTATAATGCAACGGATCCATAACTGTTAACTTACAACATTTTTCATCACGTCGAATCCGTTATATTAGTGTAATAAAATAACAAACTATCCATGTCGGAAATGTCTTCCTCGAGGTTGGCAATATTGGAGATTAGCAAATCAAAAAAAAAAAAAACAATAGAATTGCCCAAGCATTTTACAAGATTTTGATCTTGATCATCTGCAATCGCTTCTTACTGAGATTGGACGTGCCATATTGGTAACCAGTGTTTGTCGTTTGAATCATGTGTTTTTTATATTATTTTTAGGGTGTCTGATCTTTTAATGGAAAAAAGGAACCCGTATAAAATCACTTCCGTTTGTGTGTCTGTCTGTCAAGAGCTTTTATTTCAGGAGTGCTTGGAGACATAGACTCAAAACACACATAACATAAGTCTCTTTTTCTCTCCTTATTAATTTGAAACTAAACAGATATCTCGTTTCCTTGTTGTAATCTAAATTTGCTAAAAACAAAAGGTTCTGTAACATACAGTCTACACCACAACAATAGGGTTTCCGAATGACTTCGCACCTATTCTTTAAGAACCGACGGGCACGTCCACGTTGAGCAATTCTTTTAGGATACTATTAAACAAATACAATTTGAGTTTGTCTTTATTTGGAATTACTATATATTTGAGGCCAGTCATGGCGCGAGGGCACAAGTGTGTGAATGTAAACGCGACTGGTTATGGGTTCGATCCCCACTCGATATATATTTTCATTTCATCGCTCTGGTAACTGGATAAAGCAGTGTTGAGTTCCGCCACTCAACTCAATTTCTCTATAATTACGTATCATAATTATAAACATAGAAACAAAATCAATTCCCACATGTATTCTCATAAGAAACGTATTCTACAATAAGTGACCGTTACACGAGTATACGGATACCGTTATATCGCCCCAGCAGGTTCGATACCCGGTCACAATTAGCTGGACGTAATAATATGATTATAACAGGGTTCCGTTACGAGTGATGTAAGTTTTATTGGTGTGATTTATAGCTCCAGTGGTGAAGCGGACAATAGTATGGATAAACGGAATAGTTGTGGATTCTAATACTGCTAGATTTTTTTCTTTAATAATATATTTATATTGAATAATATTTGAGTATGCCAATCTAATTAAACATATTTATATCACACACGTGTGCCAGAATTGTGCGGAAAGTAGGGAACGGAGGTATCTTGATAGGAACGGAGTGTTTTACAGCAGGGAGGCTGCTACAGCGTGAAGCTAAAAAAAATATCAAATTAAAAAGAAAAAAAAAACGGTTGCATATTTGTGGATTAATTTGTAACCATATAATTGTTTTTCGATTTTATCCACCTATATATTTCCAGCGATTTGTATTGTTTTGGGGTTCCATACCTTACAAGATAAAAATTAAACCTTTATATGATATCTTTGTCCGTTTGTCAAGACCATTTATCTCGAGATCGCCTAAAAGCATCAAGCTGAAATTAATACCAAATATTTAGGCTCTAGTCTCATGAAGCACAGAACAAATTGGTACGTAAGCTTCGGTGGGAGAGGCCGACTCGCACTTAACCGGTTTTTTTTTTAAATGACATTAGTGTTAAATAATTTATGATTACAAGAAAGCCGTAACTTGTATATATTTGAAGTATAGTTAGCTATTTATATCGAATAGGTTTGAACCTGTAACCGTTATATACAGTCAAGATGGGTTAAAAATGAACCTTAATGGAATGGAATGGGTATGAGTCTTAATGAGTAAAAACTTCGCGGCGACTTTACTGAGGCATCTAAATATTTAATATGCATTGGTTGTGTATACTAAGTAGTCTCAATGTAAATATATTGAAGCCGCGATAAGAATTACTGATGGACATACCATTATGTAATTGAAATATTTATTGTTCATATAAATGATTAAAGGCACATTAGAAAATGTCGTGTTTTGAATTTACTATTTTTATTTTTTAATTTATTAGTTTCATGCTTATTCTGTGGCTTGTTGGCTATAAAGAGAACTTAGTATGACTGATTACGCCGATTTTCTTTTTTCACTGCAAACAAGGAAGGCAGAGGAAACCTAGTAACGGAAGACTACGTTCTCCACGCACCGCTCTATGTTCGAGACCTTACCTGTTGAGTGACGAAACTTAACACCGTTCTGTCTTGTTACATGAACGATTTTAATACTAATATAAAAATTACAAATAAATATCGATCAAAATCTGTAAAGGCTGTACAAACTATAGTCACAGTCACCATCAAAATTATGACAATTTAAAAGAATACAAAATAATGAAAATTGAAAGTGTGGTGTGTTACATAAGATTACGTGACATGTGCATGGATAGCTCCAATACTAGTTAGCATGCCGAAGAAAGAGCCTTTCTAAGTGAAATTCTCCTCGAACTATTAAAATGTAATCGACGTTTGTGTCTCTATAATGAATAACTTATAGTGAGAACAAATGATTTGATATTCATTTTAATTATGTATAGCTTATAATGAAACAGTTAATTATCATACACTAAAGCTAATAAAAGTGTATAAGCTTATTTCTAATAAATACATACAATTACAAATAATATTAAATAAATATTTACATAATATGCATTCTTGGATTACAATTGGATTGTATTTTTTTTATCAATTGGAGTTGTAATAATTATTCAAAATTTTGAAAATCACGTGGAAAAAAGCTATTAAAACTAATTAAATTGTACGCAAAAATATGTTATGTAGGTGCAGGTTACAATTTTGGTACAACGAATGGAACTTATACGTTATTAGCATTTTTATTATGATAAGGCAACTCTCACACTCTTTTCCTTTTCCCTGAAAAACACATTTTTAAAAGCACAGCATCAATTACACAGAAATACATATTAAACTCATACCTAATTAATATTCTTTCATTTCTTCATACTTTAAGTAAATGCTCATTTTTTTTGCAACAAATAAATTACAAATTGGCGCGCAATCAAAAGATTAAACCGCCATCTTGATTATAATCTGTCATGGCGTCAGCTGTCAACGGAACTTTTTTTATCCACAGTTGCGCAATATTCAGCCACCATTCAACCTCATTTATGCGTTTATAGTAATCTCAGAACTGGTTAATTGAGGCAATTTTCGCTGTTAAATATTTTTCTCGGGTCATTTTGTGTTTAAAGCGGTGCTACTTTGCGTAATAAAATGCTTCTTGTAAAATATATTGCTTAATTTAAAACGTTTATAGTTTAAATTATAAAAGTATAGCAGACTGCATAGTTTAGGGTTCGAAACCACTTAAGGCAAAAACATGATCAGAAAAGCAAGCAGATCATGGCGTATTATTAATAATCTTTAATATATTATAATAAACAATGAGACCGTCGTGGAGCAGTAGCACAAACATGTGACGTTAAGCGCGACGATTATGGGTTTTATTCCCACTCAGGGGAATGAATTATTTTAATAATTTATTGTTTTCATTTCCTCGTTGTATAAACAAGGCAAAGGTTGTGTTCTGCCGCTCAAATCGCAATGCTTCGATAACGTTCCTGCTATATGCGTGATATGTAAACCTTAAGACGCCGTCGTGGAACAAGGGTGTGACTGTAACATGGGTTCGATTCCCATTTGAAGAAGTGGAACGTTTATATTTTCATTTTCTTCGCTCTGGTGTCGAGGCAAAGCGCGGCGTTGAGTTCTGCCACTCAACAACCAATGCCTCCAGAATTCGGCAGAAAGTGGGGAACGGAGTGTCTTAACATGGAGGTTCCCTCTGTCTACCCTGCGGTGTGCGGGATACAGCGTGAAATTAACGACATTTACGTAGTCACGGTTCAGGCCATTAAAACAATCCCTTGGCATGATATATTCTTATAAAAGAGTATACTGTGGCGCTTTAGTGTCGTTAACTGATACCATAAACAAAGCTCACATCGGAAACATGCCTCTCACGTTCCAAAGACAATAGAACTCGATCACAACGCAATTCGATCTGTATCATTTCTTCAAACTACATTTTATACATTGAACTTCCCTTTCAGTGAAATAAAATATTATCTATTTTATTTATTTGTAGACAAATATTTTGTTAAAAAACCTTTTTACCTCAGCTGTGAATTAATTTTGATGGCTGACTTGCTTTATGAATAAAATGTAAATCTATAAATATTTTTAATTTGTCATAACGTTGATGTTTTATTAATAGTTTAAGTAAACGCGCAACGACTGGCTATTTAGATTTAAAATATTGGAAACTCTAACAATCGGAACCTAATAATTGATGCGTGATGCTTAATTATTCTATTTGAGTAATGTGAAAAACGTTTACATTGGACACGCTCCGAAAAACCAATATTACACATTTGTATTATTTGTATAAATAAATACATTTTCATTACATTGAATAATTTGACATACTTTTCAAGTATGTCAAATTCATTATTTATTTCTTTAAAAAAATGTGCTATTTCTTTAAATATTACATTTCATTTTCTATATTTAATGTTTTGCTGTGCATGTATGTGCATTGTATATTCTCTATGTACTTACTCTTAGCTGTTCTTATTATTGATATCTCTTGCATCATGCAGAGTAAATAGAGAGTACGGATCCCGAGCATACGAATGTAAACACGATAGACGTTAGGTAGATAGGTTCAAGTCCTACTCGAGGACATGAAAAAAATAATATTTTCTTTTCTTCGCTCTGGTGTCCAGGCAAAACGCGGCATTGAGTTCCGCCACTCGACCCTCAATGCCTTGAGAATTTGGCGGAGAGTGGGAAAGAGTGTCTTAATGCTTGGCTCCCAGGTTCCATCTGCCTTCCCTGCCATGTGCGGATTACAGCGTGAAATTAAAAATGCACTCTAGTGCGATCGGATCATTAATTTTATTTTTAAACCGAATCCGAAAGGGAATCACAACCGTCGTTTTCCCCCCACTTTACTAAAAGACAAATTCTTAAAACAAATATAAAAAATAGGTCAAAATAAATTATAAACAAGATCACCGCAATGATAGTTATTTTAAATCATTAATTTACAATTCGTAATAAAAACTCTCCTTATAGCAATTTTCATTCCGAACGATAGAGCTTTAAATTACTGGATTATTCAGTGGCTATTTGTTGAGAGAAGTAGTAAATATAGATTATCGTATTATAAAATTGAGTAATAAAACAAAAATATGATGCACATTTCAGGGTAACCAGAGGGAACCTGGGCCCCTAATGTTTTTTTTTTTTTAATTCCAGTAATTTCCTTCGTATTATGTCAGTTAGTAACAAAAAGAATAAATTCCAACCCACAGAGTTGAACTTACGTTGAAACTTTACGAAAACTAAAATGAAAGGGAAAACGATAAAATTGAAGTTTTACTTGACTCATGAATAAATCTCACTATTTATTCATTTACCTAACATATTAACAGCGTTTGCACGTCCCATCAAATCTCCATACCTTTTCGGTGCATTTTGATGGTACTATCATATTTTATTGCAAGCTCATTTGTATTCACGAGAAGAGTTATACGTGATTTGTGTTTATAGTTAAGAATGTATAGATTCTTCTTTGACAGTGTTTTTTATGATACAAATAAAGCCGTTTTTATGCTTCGAGTAAAATTATAAAACTAATTAATAAAATTATGGTGATAATTAAGTCCTTTATGCCACGCGGAGTCCTTTTGAAGCTTCTTTATTTAGATTGTTTTGTATTATAGTATTTTCATTTAAGGTAACTTCACGAGATACACCCGTATATAGCAGGGTAGACAGAGAAAACTTTTATTTAAGACACTCCATTCTCCATACATAGCCTAAGTTCTAAGATATTACGTATTCAATGTCGAAACTCAACGTCCTGTCTTTTTACTGATGCAAGTAAAATAATATAATAAAAATAAGCAAGTAAAATAATATAATAAAAACATAGACGTCTGGGTTTTTATATTTTTCTATTGCCGATTCCATTTTACACTTTTCCGTCGAATCTAAGAAATTGCACGTTCAATGACGAATCTCAACGCCGGGCTTGCTTTACCATACATATACTCGTATATACATATACATTGCGAAGTATTTAAAAAAACTAACTCAAGTGAGAATCGAACCAACAACTATGGGCTACGCTGGCCTCAATGTCAGTAATTTATTATATAGAGTAATTAATAACGTTTAAGCAACTCCACTCGTGTAGGTGATAGTTTGCCAACAATATTTCGTGTAGCGAATACATTTATATTACTGTGTGTCCATATTACATATTGCTTAAGTGAATATGATTTTTATTCAAGGCTTGTAACTGTTATATATTTGTATTTGTTACATATTTAATAGATTTAATACTTTTATGTAATATATTAAGTGATATTTGACATTGAAACGCCATTTAAATTGAATAAATTTTAATGATTCTAGGTTCAAATCCACATTAAAGAAGTACATATATATTATTTATGTATATACGATTCTTTGTTTCGGTTAAACCACGTATGTGAAGTTCCAAACTAAAAATAGAAAAATCCTAACTAAAAATAGATACACTTAAACTACTTATGAACCAACAAATTTATTTTCAATCCTTATATAAAAAAATCCTTGCATAAAAACACTTATATCAGCTTCACGCTGTATCCTGCAGCAGGGTAGGCAGAGGGAACCTAATGTTAAGACACTCCGTTCCCTTCTTTCCACCGAATTTTTGGAGGCATTGCGTGTTAAGTGGCGGAATATTTAATATATATAATAATAATAGCAATATAATAAAAGAAACATACAAACAGATTATAAATAAATACCACAAATAATATTTCTATAAGACCAATATCTGATAATATACATATAAAATGGATTCACGAATAAGTGTTAAAATCATTAAAGTCAAGTGAAAGCCGATCCACTTGAACGCATCATTGCAACGTGCAAGGTATGCACCTCACTTACGACAGATTCCGATGGACGGTGGCGGTACCTTATTGGTTTTTTTTTCACGCTGTATCCCGCATTAGCGGGTTAGGCAAAGGGGAACTAATGTTAAAAGGTTCTTAAAGCACCGCCAAATCTTCAAGATATATATGTTTTAGCGTTACGCTGTATTCCACATATAGCAAAGTAGGCTGAGGGAACCTGCAAAGATTGTGTTAAAATACTTCCGTTCCTTATTTTGCCCACTTTGGATCGTTACCAGGGCGAGTAAATGAACGTATTAAATATTTTACTTCCACGAGTGAGAATCGAACCCAACTGTCACGTACTGTCATTTGAGTCCGTTCGCCACGACATCGGCATCAAATTCATCAATTTTCGAGACATTGCATGTGGAAATCAAACCCACAAGTTAAGTTTACCGCTCTCTTCACAAGTTTTTACATATTGCTTCAAACCGTAAATTTCTAGCTCTATTAAGACTTATGACACTAGATTAAAGATATAAAAGTATTCAAAAAGCTACCTAAAACACTAGATTAATCGATGATGTGCACCACTAGATTAATAGATGTTGAGACACTCCGTTCTTTTCTCTCCATCCATTTAAAAGAGTAGCTTGCTGAGTACCGGAACCCAACGCTGATAGATAAAATTCATTCAATTATTTTTCTAATGCACAGTTTTTTTATCCAGGGTTCAGATCCCCGCGTGGCCACCTGCCGCGGTCGGTTACAGACGCGCCGGTGTCAACTCAACCAAGAAATCAATAAGGAACTGCGGTTACGCGCTGGTGCGGAGAACCTCTTTAAAGTAAGTATAGATTACTGTTTGTCTGTTAGTAGGTAAGTATGCAGTTTTAAATTTAGTATAGACTTCACAGACAGCTTCACATTGTATTCCACATGGCAAGGTAGGGAATGGGAACCTTATGACTTCCACCTCCCCCCCAATTTTAAGGATATTCATTAGGAATTAAGGCCGACTCAACTTCGCGCTTTGTATTGTTTCATTGGAAACCGAGTGGTTGTAACCACTACTCTCCCTTTCTCTCTTTGATAAGAAGTCTAAGGGCGATTATGAATTGTGCCACTGTCTTAAAAATCTCAATACACTGTCTTAAAAATTGGGCGGTCCCTGGGGTATAGAGTGCATTAAGAATAAGTTCTAGCTAAAGAATAGGCACATACAAAGAAACGTATTTTAAACGTCCAACTCTAGCGGTAAATTCAGATATATTCGTAAGTGAAAAAACTTTACGTATGTTTACTATTTTAAAATTCTTTTTTATAGCTTTACCTGTATTCAGTATATAGTAAAGAACACCAGTGTTGAGACACTCCGTGACTCGCCCCCCTAGGTAGCAGAGCGAGGGAATGAAAATAATTCATACTCCCGTCGTTTACAGTCTGACCCTGTGCTGCTGTGTCACACCAGCCTCAATACACTTGCCACACTTTAGTATTTAAAACACTTAACACTTTATATCGCAACAGCGTAAACTTAGACCACAACGCGGAAGACAAGACAACGCGCTTACAGCGAGCGTTGCATAAACATTTACTTCTTATGCAAGTTGGTGACAGCAGATATGAGTGGAGAATGTAATGCAATTTTCTTCACATACTTCATATGTGATCTGTTTTAGTCGATGACTTTTTTTTTTAATAAGAAAGCTTGTTCATTAGCCTACTTTAAAGAAAGGAGGTATGAATGTTGACACGTGTGTAATTCATATTGGATAATATTTGATGATCAACATAGGCTACCGAACAGGTGTGCTAGATTTAGTAGGTTCCTACTTGTAAATGTTTGTATATTTGTCTACAAATTTCTCGCAAACTGAAAATCATATCCAAATAGTTCTTTTTGTTTTAAATTGAATTACATTATTGTAGATTTAGGGTAACAGGCAACAGTCGAGTTTTATCGAAATTGGTTCAGTAATTTTGGAGATATTGACACTAGAATAAAATGACATTTTGAATCATATGTTGGAGTTTCTTTATGTCAACATATAGCTTAATCAGTTATAGCACTTGGATAGGTTATAAAAGGTAGGTGTTCACAAACTGCATCAACTGAGAAGAAAATTCTTTAACCATATAGAAACTGGAGACCGTTATGACTCAATGGCGCAGCGTCCGACCATAAACTCGATGGTTATGGGTGCGATTCCCACTTAGGGAATGCAACTGCTGGATTTCCTCTGCCTACCATGCTATAAAAAAGAGAATATTTAGGAAAACAATGTGTGGAATAAAGGTTATTAGAATTTTCTGCACGATAGCTACGTTCTTATTACATTTATGTATATAGTAATATTTAATAATTTATATAGTTGATCGAAGAAGTTTTGCATTAAATCCAAAAATCAGCTTCACGCTGTATCCTGTACACAGCAGGGTAGGCAGAAGGAAACTAGTGTTAAGACACTCCCTTCTCCTCATTTCGCCGATTTTTTCGAGGAATTACGTGTTGAGTGGCGAACCAATAAATAACAATTCATTCTCTCGAATGGGTATTGAACCCACAACTTTTGGGTTACAGTCACACCGCTGTGCCCCTGATCCACAACGGCCTCGTTGCATTACATACACTTTAAATTATAAGTGGTTTAGCCTTCCAATAGTCAAGAAGTAGGTTGACTGTGAGTGCGGCTAATGACATACGACTAGCAAGTGACAGGCACAAGAAAGGCATCTCTCTAATACTTTCACAGACTTGATAAGCTGTCATATAATAAAAAAGAATAGGTAAAAAATTTGACTATCTAGTGGTCTAATAATTATAATTTAAGACCTGTTTCATGTATAAAGACACAAGCAAACAAAATACAAGTAGTGAACTGACTGTGTAGGTAATAAGAAGTATGATCAGGGAACACTGTGTATAAATTATATAAAGCCTATTTAGGAATCTTATTTATACATATATTGGAAATACTCGACAGGTTGTGGGATCATTCGAGGAAATGAAATATTGAATATTTTCATTTCTTCACTCTGGTGCCGATGCAAAGCGCGGCGTTAAATTCCACAACTCGACACGTAATGCCTCTAGAATTTACCGGAAAATGGGGAATGGAGTGTTCTAAAACCAGGTTCCCTCTGCCTACCCTGTTGACTATGTTGTGAGCTGATTATTAGATAAATTTCAATTTAAGATACGAATAGACTTCAAAAAGCGTCTAGAAGACGTTAAAAGCTTATTTACCGGTTGTATACTAATTACTGTGCCAGTGTCACATTGTATGGATAACACACAAGAAGGAGGTTCTACAATAAAAAAGAGACAAAGTTACACACATGTTAAAAAGACATTCATTTAAAATACTGCCTTCACTTTTAAAATTACAAAACATTCCTTAAATTAAATGTATAAGTTATAACTCTCTTAATAATTATCATACTTCACAATATGTAGGTACCTACAGTATAAAAATACTATAATGTAGGTTTAAATTCTAAATAGAGAAGTGTTACAAGTTATAAAATTTACATACATATTTACTTTTTCCATAAAAATCTATATCTAAAATATCTAAATTAATTAAAATAGATTTATATACATTAAAATCTGTCCAAGTTTATATTTTATATGCACATGTTACCATACATGCTTAACACGTAATCCCTGCCTGTATGCAAATGGCTGAAGCTGTCAGCGAATGTTTTATTTATATTTATATTTCCTATTATTACGTGGTCGAACGAATTGTATCGCTTTCTCTTAATGTCTAGCCTTAGGGGCTATGGCGGTGTGTAATAATGAAAAACTATCACCATAATCGAGAGTTAGCAAATGTGGCAAAAAGTCTGATTCGCGACGGTTTTTGGTTCCAATCTCAACTGGGTGAAATAATTATTTTCTATTCAGTATTGAAAAAAATTGAAAAACTAAATCATTTTTAATTGCATCCTACCCAAATACATACATTCTATGCATATATGCATATTCCTATGAATATACCAATAAAAACAATCGTAGTTAATGCCTTCTTCTGTATAGCAGAGCTTTGGTGCAGGGTCAAGGGTCAGCAACCCTCAAGCAAGGGGGCCACGGCTCGGTGCGTGCCTTTGTTTGTATCAACAATACACTGAGAAACGGAAATGACTCACAAATCTGTTATAGTGTTCATATTTTTCCTATTAGCTTATAAGCTATTAAATTTAAGATCTTGAAAATTGTAGATATTTAATATATCTCATATGAAACTGAATTGTCTAAAAGGGAACGTGGGAGGTTCCCTATACTTTTTATTCAATGTACAGGATATAGCGCGCTAAAAAATAATAATGTGCTGCAAGCGGCCGAAGTCGTGAGAGGGTCGCTAGTATTAGTATAACTTTAGGAATATCATTGTCGAACATAGCTGTATCTGTTTAAAGTACTCGTACAGTAAACAACGTTTACTTTAGTATACATATTTTTGTTTCAGGCGACAACAAACAGGAAGCTTCGCGAGACAGTCGCACTGGAGCTGAGCTTCGTTAATTCGAACCTGCAACTCCTGAAGGAACAGCTTGCTGAACTAAACTCCTCAGTTGAGTTATATCAGAATGACAGGTACTTGACAGCAGACTTGCATTTAAAAAGTATATATATCATCTCGTTTTTTGCGGAGCGTTTTAATACTAAAGCTCGGTTTCCCACTGACCGTTTTCGGAGAGGACCGAACTAGCAGAATGAGTTAAAATGACAGATGGTGGTAACCGGACTTTAAGCTCTCCTTGCCGTGGTATGCGTTAAAAGTGTGAATCTACAGTAATAGAAAAAATCATACATTTCTTCCACATCGTATAATAGTTGCTAAATTAGTTAAAACCCAGGATTACCCGAACTCAATAATTAACTGACAGTGAAATAACAACTTTTACATGAAATAACTGCGTAATAAAACTAAACGAGTGCAAAAAGTTAACGGCGTGTAATTGTAGTAAAGAGGCGGCTGTTAGTTCAGCGGCTAAGAAACTAGCTTTTTATTAATATATGTACACTAATGTATCTTATTGTTTCTTTTACTGTCAAGTAAAAGCTTCAAATATTAAGTGTTTATGTAAATAGTCTAATACTAATCATACGCAATTTCTATTTTTTTTTTTTTGGCTATACGTTGTCTGTATTCAGCGACGGAAAGTTTTATATAATTAATATTATAAACGTTAAACTACTGCACTAATTTTAATGAAAATTACACTGTTAGACTGTGACTTTTAGTTTCTGAGTTTTTTGTGGATAAACATAACGTACACTTATGGAATATGACACACGTATTTGGAAGACAGCATTCTCAATATACATTATTTTTTATAAAGATACTGGTGGAAACTTTGGTTAACCTTTAAGAACACAATATCAATGGGGTATGTATGTATAGGTTGATGACAGTGGACAAGGCGAGAGAGATATGCAGGATCGTAGCGTTTAGAGCTTTGCTCTCTCTAACTACACCGACTCGTACAAAGTGTGAAGCTAAATAGAAAATTATTCTATTTCAACAATAAAATATATCTACACAATGTATATACATACGTACGTGTCAAACTGATAACTTGAGGCTGGTCGTGGCGCAGTGGTACAAATTGTGCTGCACAATCGACTGGTTGCGGGTTCGATTCCCACTCGAGGAAAGAAAATATTTATTTATGTTTTCATTTCTTCGCTCTGGTAAAGTCAGCCGTGTGGTCCCGGCTTAGAATAGGATCACCCTGGTACTGTCGGTGTCGTAAGAGGCGACTAAAGTACGTGTGGAAGAGTCACGTCGCCAGTAATGGCAACACGCATGGGCAGACTCGACCGGATTTAATACCACCCCCGGCATTTTAAACCGGCGTGAAGTAGTGGCCCTTGCCACTGCGTTTCGCATTAGGTAATGCCGGGCCCCGGTGCCCTTCATCTCCACCTTAAAGGCTGGCAACGCACCTGTGGCTCCTCTGGTGTTGCATGGGGTCGTGGGCGGCGGTGATCACTTACCATCAGGTGACCCGAACGCTCGTTTGCCTTGTCCTCTCGCATAAAAAAAATAAAAATTCTATTTTAGAAGTTCAAAAGACTTTACAATCGTTAGATAACACATTCCCTATGTGGTTTTTGTATAGAATATATATTAAAAATTATAAATGTATAATTAAATATGGTCTTTTAAACAATACACTTTCCGGTCATTTAGAGAATGCAGTAGGAACTTATGCTGCGCTTTGTCTAACGACACCACGGAAACCTTTAAATGATGTGTGGAATTTAACTCCACAGCAGTTCTCTCAGGGCTTTACTTGATAATACCTGCGCTAAATACTAGTGAAAATTTTACGATATTTATCATAATCTATATTTATAAAACTCTTTCATTACTGAGTAACAGACAGACGTAGACGTAACTATTAGATCTAGACTTGGTTTTCAGATATAGATTTCTTGGTGGGTTACAAAGGGTATATCTTGATATTTCTACACCATAGAAATATCGAGAAGTGTCATGTAATAAGTATTTCCGTTGTCATAGAATTTACAGGAACGGACAACACAGACATCCAATTGCATGTATACTATAAATAATAATATATAATTCCATGTACAACATACAACGTTACGGGAGACGACTTACAAGATATATGAGATTTATGTTAAAACCGATATAACAATAGTAGTAAAGTCGGTTAATTAAATTAAAATGTTCACAGAGCCAATTAAAATTAAGAAACGAGTAGCATGTAGCTGTAACTAGTGCGAGCCCCGACATTGTTGTTTTAGATATAAGGAAAAGAGATAATAAGTTCTTGTTATCAACACGCATCTTTCACTCATTTTAGAGCATTTCTTGCTCAGTTGGTCGCGGAACTCAACGCCGCGCTTTGTCTTACCAAACCAGAAACAGAACGAGACCGATATAAATGTTCACAATCCTTTATTAGAGATTATAATTTATAATCACAGCCATTCACTATAATATAATAATCATCCAGTCTTGCGCGTTAGAATATCCAAATAGAAAATATCAAAGAATTATTACGTGATAACCGCATAGTCTTATGTGGGTGTAGGCGTAGCGGAGGTAGTGTAGGTAAGCGGGGGTAATGCTATCGAAATATATTTACGAACACTATTCGATGGTCATAGGTTTGATTTTCATCAAGGATAATATTAAAAACTAACTTTTACCTGCGGCTTCGCCCACGTTATTCATTGCAAATGACTACTCGTGTTCGACACATTCGACATGTACAGTGGTGAGTGGAATAACTTAAAACTGTTAATGTAGAAGGTTTATTTTATATTACATCAATATTAAATATAACCTTTTTGAATACAAAGTCCAATATAAAAATAATTCAAAACAAAAAGAACTTCAATTGAAACTTCTGCTAACTTCTGCTACGCGTTCCACCAAACAATAAAACAGTTTATATATTAACTCATTTCAGTAAGGACTGCGTGATGCCGATGATACCTCTCGGTCTGAAGGAGACCAAAGAGGTGGACTTCCGGGAGCCCTTCAAAGACTTCATCTTAGAGCATTACAGCGAGAATGTGGCCGCGTACGAGGACTCGATATCCGATTTTATGGATATGAGACAGGTAATGTTGTATACTATTACACATATAGCAATCATGCTGGATTTTCTAAAGATATATGATTATCAGTTACTGTCGTACATCATTTGCAATTTGTACATTTTCCAGGCAATCCGCACTCCAGTCCGTTCGACAGCTGGCGTAGCACTGTTGTTCAAGTATTACAACCAGCTGTACTACGTAGAGAGGAGGTTCTTCCCCCCGGACCGGTCACTTGGCGTCTATTTTGAATGGTTCGATTCGTTAACAGGTGAATATTAAATTGACATAAGCAGAAGCCAGTAGTGGCGCAGTGGCACAAGCGTGTGACTGTGAACCCTCTCGAGGAATTGAAATATTCAATATTTTAATTTCTTTGCTCTGGTGTCAAGATTTGAATAGAAGAACACGGCAGTGAAGGCAGAAATAGCTTAGTGTTAAGACACTCCGTTCCTCACTTATCGCTCATTTCTCGCGACATTAGGTGTTCTTAGCACCGTGCTTTGTCTTATATCCGAGCTAGGAAGTGTTTTTTTTTCTAAATTAAGAAAACAAACAGCTTTTATTTCTAATAAAACTGTAATAAATTTTAACCGCCTACTTTCAACAGTTTCTAAGTCGTTCTGGAATCATAAACGCTCATACCGTATTGCGAATAGGTAGTAACTGCCGTTAGGGAATAGCGTGTAGAAATGCAAAACTATTTTGCTGATGATTTACATGTATAGGTGTATTAAATACTATTTGTTTTCCATTTCCCGTGCATTTGAATACACATACCCGTGAAAGAAATTTTTGTTTAAATTTTATTATTTATTATATATATTATTGTAGATACTAGAATCCCTACTACAAGAAAAATGGTACTTTTTTATTTTCACAGAGCCCGCATATAACAGGGTAGACAAAGGAAACCTATTGTAACGATGTCCTATTCCCCACACGCCGCACAATTTTCGAGACATTGACAGTGTCGAGTGAAGTGTTGAATTGTTTTGTTATTAGATAGAGGAAGAAAAAAAAACTCACACCTCCGAGTGAAAATCGAACCAACAATCGTCGCGTTCGCAGTTAGATTAGTTATTTGTTGTTGCACCACGACGACCACACAAACTGTAAAACAGTGACACTAAAAAGTAAAATAGATAACTATATGATATTTCAGGAGTCCCGTCGTGTCAGAGAACCGTAGCATTTGAGAAGGCATGCGTTCTATTCAACATCGCCGGCATCTACACACAGATAGGCGCCAAACAAGTAAGTAATTACCATATTAATTATTATTTTATTTCAGTTTTACGCTTTTAGCAGGGTAGACAGGCAATACGTGTTGAGGTGCGTAACTCAACGACGCACTTTTGCCTCGACACCAGACCGAAGAAATGGAAATATGAACTATTACATTTCCTCTAGTGGGAATCGAACTTGCGACCTGTGGCGTTTACAGTCACACGCTTGTGCAACTGTGCCACAACTGGCCTCAATACATTAATATATATTTTTTTCAGAAAGCGTTATCCTGACACTTTTATGGACATTAACTATTTACATATAGTGGTCCGGTTCCATTGTGAAATTTCGTCCAAATAAACTGGCAGGATTGAACCTACTCCACTTTCTCTACTAGACCGCGGAAATGAAAATAATTAATGTGATCAAATGTCCAACTGCAACAGGAGACACTAGCGTATAAATGTTGAGTTCTGCCACTCAACACGCAATGCCTCTAGAATTCGGCAGAAAGTGGGAAACGAAGTGTCTTAAAACTAGGTGCTCTACGCCTACTCTGCCGTGCAGGATACAGCGTGAATCTGCAACACAATAAAAATATATTTTTTCAGGAGCGTACAACCTGTGCTGGGCTCGACGGTGCAGTAGATGCATTGCTCCGGGCGGCTGGAGCACTACGATATATACATGAAAACTTCACAAATGCACCTTCCGTCGATCTAGCGGCTGATACTTTATTGGTGCTTGGCGCTCTTATGACGGTAGGGTTTGGATGGATTTTATTTTATAATGTTTTCTTATATTATGTATTTTTTTATTTAAATATTTTTTCTTTTTTTATAAAAGTGCATTAACTACTGTGTAAATAGTAAGTCCAGATAAATAAAATAAATAAAATTGGATGTAATAGGGTATGAACGTGTACCTATTAAAATCAAAGCTCTAGTAAATTTTCTTAGAATTGTAGCTTTTGTTGTGTTATTATCAGTGTCGTTTCATAGTGTAATGTAACCTTAAGATTATTACAGAAAAAAATAACTTATCGATCAAGGGCGGCTCTACCTCGTGAACCGCCCTTATTGATTTTTGAACTGATATCTACATTAAAGTACCACCCTATGTACCCTATGTAAGTATATAAATTACAAGCAAAATATAAAAAAAAAATCACTTTTCGTGCTTTTGCATGAACGAAATCTTTTATTATAGTTTTTTTTTTAAATATGTTGGTAGATTTGAACCCATATTCCTTTTGTTATTATGCTCTGTGCCTATAGCTCAATTAACTATGCCATATTAAGACTATCTCTTTAATAACGGCAACATAAAGATATAATAATTGTAACTGACTTGTGTACATAATATATACAGGCTACAGACAACATATTATCTTTTTAATAACGTATATAATTCCCCAGGCACAAGCAAGAGAATGTCTATTCGAGAAGCTCCAGCTGCAGGCGCGCGAGGCGTGTGGCGGCGGCGACCGCGAGCTGCGCGACGACCTGGACATGTGCCTGGACCTCGCGCAGGAGAGCGCACAGCTCGCTCACACCTACCACCAGCTTTATGATAAGGTGATGTAGCTGCTTTATGAGCTTTATGATAAGGTGAGCCGTATGTAGCTCGCTAGGCAGAGGGAACCTAGTGTTAAGACACTCGTTTCTCACCGTCAATTTTTTAAAATATTGTGTGTCAAGTAGTGGCTTAACGCTGCTTTTGTCTTGTTACGAAAGCGAAGGTTTGTTAAATTTTACATTCATCCGAGGTGCAATCGAACCTGTCACGTTTATAGTCCGGTTCTACTACACCACGACGAACTTAATGACATTACAAGGTGTTTGAAGTTTTTATTATTCATTCAATATTTAGTTTTTAATTGTAAAAATAGTTTAATATTATTAAGAATGGCCGCCAACATAGTGGCGCTGTTTACGACTAAGCTTAATTCCCACTGTGAAATGATCTTATTTAAGATATTTACACTCTACCGTTAGAAAACGCGAAGTTGGATACCCCCTTTAAACAAGCAATATCTTTAAAAGGGACCGACAAGTAAAAAAACTATAATTTCTCCAAATCCGATATTGTCAAGAAATATGTAACCAGAAAGTATCTGATTAATGTAGTAGTAGTAGTAGTATCAGTAAGAAGTCTCATTATTAAATTTTATTCCTTATTATATTTATTTCTTTATTTTAAATTAAAACAATAATAATGGTTTCAGATGCAAACAGAAGGAGTTTTTAACTATGTGCCATACTCGTGGGTGTCACTCGTCCACGTCAAAACGGAATTCTATAAAGGTAAATACTTCTTTAAAAATCTGCTATTTACTAAATAACTAATAATAACAATTTCCTTTTAATATTTAATATTTAATATGCAAAATGTAAATAATACGAATATTTTGGAAGATATATGTTTTGTAATTCAATAGGCATTCATTTATAGAATCTTTACATTCGCAAGAAAAGGCGTAATAAAAAAAATTGCATAACTTCATTCTAAAACTTTACACAATACAACATACAATTTCTATCAATATTTCATTAGAAATAAAGTAAAAATATCTAAGTAAAATCTCTCTCTATTTCACATAACTGAATTAAATTAGGAAAATTAGGAAAGCACCATATTACTTATAATTGTCCTTTTAAATCGATACTATTCTCTAATTTAATATAATAAAGAAGCCGTTGTGGCGTGCACAGCACGTGCACTGTAAACGTGACAGTTGTAGTTTTCATTTTCACTCAAAGAAATGTGTCGTTTATTATTTTTATTTCCCTCGTCCTGGTAAGAGCACAAAGCGCGACGTTGAGTTTCGCCACTCAACACGTAATGCATACGGTCGAAAATTTAGGCGGTATGTGGGGAACAAAGTGTCTTAACACTAGATCCCACCCTGCTGTATGCGGGATACAAAGTGAAGCTAAAAAAATAATCAATATAAAACATAATATATAATTTTTTTCCAGGTCTAGCACACGAGTACTGCGCGACGGGGTTGCTGCACGCGCCGCACTCTCGCTGCGGACGCCTCGCGGCGTTGTACGCACCGCAGGATAATAACGATGGTAAGTAGATTATTGATAATTACTTTTATGTATAAATAAAAAAATTCATTTAAAAAACATCCAATCGTGGGACAGGGGTCATTAGTGTCTAGTGCTCCAGAGGGAAGAACGTTCTGACAAATCGATCTCAACTATTCGGGGTAATGAAATATTTAATATTTTATTTATTTATAATATAATTTTTTTCCTCGCTCTGGTCACGAGGCAAAGCGCGGCGTTACGACCCGCCATTCGACTTATAATGCTTCGAGAATTCGACGGAAAATGGTGAACGGAAGTGACTTTATGTAAACGAAATATTTAAACACTAGGTTCTATAAAAAATATATATTTTTATTTCAATGCTTTTTAGTACAGATATTAATTGGTGTCCAAAGAGAGTGTTTTCAATTTAAAATTTAAAGACCGAACCCACTATCGTGACGTTCACAGTCGTGCATCATTGACCTTATTTTTTTTAATTTGATTCTTATTATTACTATTACTATTTTAGGTTTAAAATACGATGAAGACTTAGACAATATGGCTTTGGGAAGAGCTCACTTGGTGGAAGCGCTGGCATTATATGAAGAGGCGTTAAGACTTCAGAGGATGTGTCGGTACGCTTATTGTATGTAATTATGAATTGACTTTGTCAAACACATGAAAATATAATTCGTCTTAATATAATTTTTATTATCTCTAAAAGCTAAGCTAAACTTTAGAAAACCTAACTTCGGGGCGGCCACGACTCAACAACCTTACTGTAATTCACAGTTGTTAGTAATTATTATTTAATAATATATATTTAAACAGAGAGCTACGAACAAAAGAAGCACTATCACGAGTGGTGACAGCAGCAAGAGACAGAGCCTCAAGGGAACACGCGCCGCCGCCGGATGACTTCGCCGATTTATTGGATACACCACATATACTACGTAAGTATTTAACTTTATTTACTGTGACGGTTATCGATTCAATTCCCACTCGTTAAATGCTCAAGAGTAACATATCCGTGCCAAATTAACTATTATAATGTATATTAATACATAAGAATATTTATTCTGCATTTCATAAAAATCTAAGAAAATTTTAAAAAGTTATTCATGTTCTAGTCAATTTAGAGAAATCATATAAGTATTGCATAAACCCTACACCACACATTGTTTTTACGAGAACGAGAGAATAAAAATATTTTAAACATAGTCATTCAATTGTAAATATCAACACTTTAAAATTAATCAAATATACTATGTCTGTCTATTGTAATGTGATTTATTCTATTTCAGCTGCATCAAAATTCCAGTTAGCACTAACACCACCAGACTTCGCCCAATACAGAGTAGAAGATCTATTTAAATCCCTCGGACCTATCGCCATATTCTCAGCAAAAAGACATTGGAGCGCCCCACGACTGATCCAACTGCAAAAACAAACAGACAAACACGCACGACGAAACCGACGAAACGAAGAAATCAGAGTCAAACGACGATCAAGCGACAAACGAGACAGATCTGAAGACAACACCACATATTACAGTCAAATTATAAGAAGCGACGAAAAATATACCGATGATTACGACAAACATAGAGTGACGAAACAAAATGGCGTCTACATAAACAGTTTCGATAATCATAATCATAATCACTTTGATTATAAGATGGAGAAAGATTATGGGAAGAAGAAT
Organism: Heliconius aoede; assembly: GCA_037355905.1. Taxonomy (NCBI): domain Eukaryota; kingdom Metazoa; phylum Arthropoda; class Insecta; order Lepidoptera; family Nymphalidae; genus Heliconius; species Heliconius aoede. The sequence goes on from JBAIZZ010000193.1 coordinate 335,880, forward strand.
GGAAGGGATTTAAGGAGGGTTGCAAGTGAATATAATGTGAATAACAATGAAGAGGGTTTCGGTTTTTCCGTGAGAGGGGATGCCCCGGTTATTATAGCTGGGGTGGAACCTAACTCCTTGGCTGATGTAAGTTTTGAATATTTTTGAAACTTCATGAAAGACATTATGTAATAATTCCAGTAAGCTTTCAAAAAAACAATACATTTTTCGTTTTTTATATCAATCTTTTATATCAATTATAATCAATCTACATTGATTATAATTATTATATCTACTACTTTCTTTTTTTTATCACCCCTTTTATAAACAATATTTTGAAGTATTTACTTTATTGACTTTATTTTTTTACACGGTACAATTTATTGTTAGTATTAAATAGTATTTAAAGTAAATCGGTTTAATTAATTTCAATGTCATATATTTAATTGGTTTAATTAATTTTATAATTTTGTCGTAGGTTTTTTGTATTGGCTTTATTTTAAACGTTTTTATATGATTTACAATATTGGATTTTAATAAAAGTATATATATAACAAAAGATATCAATTTACCAGATCGGCGGCATGCGAGAAGGTGATTTCATAATAACCATTGGCGATAAAGATGTAAAATGGAGTTCTCATGAAGAAGTGGTACGTCATATACACGCTTGCGGGGATTCCCTTACATTGCGTCTTGCAACGCCCATGGATCGGGCTTGTGTAAAGGTATGGAATGTTCTAGAAATTTTATTTTTATACTCTCTTCTTATTTTATGATTTTTTTCAGTTTTAAATTAATGAATTGATAAATCTTACAAGGAAATGTGTAAAATTAAGAAAGTAAACAATACAGTTAACTTAAATGCTTTTGTACCACCAGTCACCAGAAACCCACCAGACAAATTCAAATCAGGGTTCAGTATCCGCGGCTTCCTCGTCCAGCGGCTCCAGCGCCACACGACGGCGGACGCCGTGGAACCCTTTTAAACGACACAGCACGCGGGACGATAGACGTGAACACACTAATGTTATTTTTAGATAAACTAGGACTTTGGATCGGTGATTACACGGTTTAATATGGGTCACTTGGTTACAAGTTGGATTAAAGGTCACTGATAGGCGAATAGTGTGGTACGGCTGGGAATGATTTGAAGCACTTGTCGAAATAATAAACAACAACAGAATGAATTATTTTAATTATCATAAATATATATATTCTAAAATATACTTTTATGATTTTATGGAAAATATAATTAAAATAATTAATGTAAATCAATGTGGGAAGCTCGTCGTTACGCGAAGGTACCTATTATTATATACGTACTTAATTACTCAGTACTTATCAGAAATTTCGTATAATCTTATAAGTATTAATGGGAAAAAAATAAGTAAATATGGCGTAGCAGCTTAAATAGATAATTATTCAAATTAATTACTGTAAATCTTTAAAAATAGCGTCGAATTCTAATCTTTTATTATAACGCCATCTTTTCTAGAAAAAAATGTATGAACATAAAATGTAAAGCTAATGTAAAAAAATAATTTTGATACGTATTTTTTTAAAATTTTGCTTAATATTTTGTATGTACTATATACTCGTATTCCCCCTCATTAGGCTAAGTAATAATGGCTATGACATTCCAAAGTTTTTTTAATATATTGGTGATATTTAATGTCTCCAGAAATTTCCAAACGAATTTTTTGCATAGTATTTATTTATTTTTAGTTGGTGCTTTATTTCAAATTTCAACTGGACTCTAAATATTCATTTTATTTATATTATATTTATTTAACTGTCTTTTCAAAATGTATATTTTTTGACAACTGTCACATCTTTGTCATTAAGAAGTGCACAGTTATCGATTTGTTTCCGAACACTTGTTACATATCATTTATTATTAAAATAAATTTCTAATTTGTTTTGTATATTTAGTTGAGAATGAAAATTTTAAATAATAATAATTGTACGAATATTAATTATTTTTGGTTGTGATCGATTTTAAACGATTTTTTGATAGTATTGATCGCACCCAAAACTGAATTGTTATAAATAGAATAAGAATGTATATTATCAATGTATAAAAATCGAATAAGTTTTCATAATCGTCATTTAAGGTGTAAAGAATAAACATTATATTTTGTGGAAAAACATCTTTTATTTTATTTATTTTCTTTTTCTTATAATGATATTATATATTCAAAATATACAAAGAATATATATCACAATCATGGTAACTGTAAAAGTTTAGGAACTTATTAGTTAGGTCTACAGGATAACTAAATTACATATAAAATTTTGAAACAAGAGTTGAAGTAGCACCTACCAGCGGTTTTAAGAAAAAAGAAAAAATATATATTTTTATACATTTATTTATTAATTTTAATGTGCGAAAACATTTTTATAATATAATTTGACTAAAGTTTTTTTAAGAAAATCGTTATATGTACAATTTAAATAATTATATTTTGTAGTTCTGTCAATGTCATTTTTTAATTTATGATTTCCATAATAAAGCTTTCATTTGAAAAATATAATTTGATTTACTTAAAATTATTTTTAATAACATTAAATAGTTTTATACACGTAATATATTGACATACATATTTAATTTGTACCCGTTATAAATATTTATTGATTATTTAGCACTTGATATTTATGTATAAAAATTTTGTATATATAAATTGCACAGTAAATAAATAAAAACACTTATTCCTTACATGCATCATTACACAAACGGCCACTTTGCTTACCACATCTATAAAATATTAACTATCTATTAAAAGATTTCTCAAAATACCGCCTAGAATCATCATAAACACCAAAAAACACAAATCCCCCTACGAAAAATGCGCAGAACCTCAAAGTGACGCCCGCAAAGACGCCCCTAATACCTCTAGTTCTATACACCTGGGCCAGGACTGCGGGCACGCGGTGGGCCTTCGCCCCCGGTTTGGAAGCCTCCGCTAGTTGTATGCGGGTCTTAGCCACGTCTAGGGGAGTAGTCGCCGCGGCCGCTATTGCACCGGCTAGGGCTCCGCATGCAGCACTCTGTGAAAAAGGGAAACAATTGTATTGTTTTTACTAATCTGCTAAGGGGACAACTGTTTTATTTTTACTTATATATTATAATATGGTCTCGAAGTTAGCTGTGATGGCTGCGTAGATTTGATTTTAGAAATTTTTATTTTTGAATTTTTTTCTTTCGAATGCATAATGTGCCAGATTTGAGAAACCAAGGTTCAGGGATGTCACGACTCATAGACCATACTGTACACTTAACTAAAAATATTAAAGAATTCATTCTCACTCGGGGAATGAATTAATTATTTAATATTTAAGCTAAGTTCCGCCACTCGACAACAATGTCTAGAAAACTCCGACGTAGCTGAGGAATGGAGTTTCGTAAAATTAGGTTCACAGCCTGAAGGTAAAAAAAAATAAATAAATAAAACAACACCACCTACTTGAAATATAGTGATTTCCCCGTTGTTCCTATTCCTGACAGTAGTCTTCAGGAACTCCCACAACGGCAGCTCTATGAAACTGAAGGGCAAATCTCTTATCACCGTTGAAAAGAAACCTCGGTACATACCCTTTCTTACGCCTTCTGTTCTTATGGCCTGGAAATAAAAAAACTTTATACACGATTATATTCAAACAAAAACAATAAAAAAAAGTTTCACCTTTTTTACTCGCAAGGATAGTCCTAGCTACTTTATTTATTTATTTATTTATTATATAAAAACCTTAACCTAATACAAAATACTAATTAATATGATAAATATATATCTATACATTGAAATTCAATAATTTTTTGTTGCAATTTAGACATACAAAATACTTTAATTGGCTATATTTTTATTTATGAACTGGTCGTAATAAAAAAAAAACTAATGTTAAGGGAAGGTTGAAAAAAATACATGTAATACATTAAATCGGTTAATAGAGTTCCCACTTTAGCATCTAAAAATTTATAATTTATTTAATTAAAAATGTATACAATTCTTAATACCTGAACTTTTTAAATTAAATAATAAAAGTTTGTATTGAAATTAAAATGAATGAAAAAAATATATATTCTTGTTTGCTAAATTTCTAAACGATAACATCAAATAAATTAAAATTAATTAACTTTATTTATTACAAACGTTGAAAAACTTATGAGAGTATAAATAAACATAATATATTTACACGTGAAAGTATCCATATGGCGCTTCTCTTTTCAGTGCCCACGTAGGTCTGTTTCCTTTGCTTCACTATCTCAGCGGGAACTCTGATGAGACAGGCAAGCTGTAGCAAAAGAATATATATAATACATAATATGTGGAAGAGGCGCAAGCGCGCGACTGTAAACACTACGGATTGTGTTATCAATTTCAACTCGATAAAGTTAAATATTTAGTATTTCCATTTCCTCGGCCTGGTAGCTTTCAGTTCCGCTCAAAGCCTCCAAGATATCGGCAAAAATCGGAGAATGGAAGTGTCTTAAATTTTTGATTTTTTTTGATAAAGAAGAACTTTCATTTGATTAAGAACAACAGTATAAATGGAGAATTGTTATTTTATAAACGTATATATTTTTTCTATTTCGTTACTGACAGACAACTACTGAACACGGTGTGTGCAGTGGACTGGACACGTACAGACAGAACTACTGGACTTGGAAAGTTCAAATTTAGATTGAAGGTAAAGAATTTCACGAAATTCCTACAAGAGTGAGAAAAGATAGGATTTTCCATTTAAGTTATAAGAGTACATGTACTATTGATGTATATAAATTTTGTAAGAATATTATAATAAAATATATATATATATTAAAAATATACAAATCATAATAGACTCAATACTTACAACTTCACCTATACTAGCCGCAAACATGTGTACTACGGGTGCATATTGAGGCGCCACCTTCGGTTGTAACAAACTCTTCGTAGCCTCGTATGACACAAAGAATAGGGCTGTCGTGGGCATAGACGTCGAAGCTACTGTAAAAAAGCCTGTGGGAAGACGAAATAAACTATATACTTACGTCATAATTTTACTATATAGTATGTGTTTGTTATAGTTTCACTCTTTATCCCGCATAAAGCAGGTCAGCAGAGATACCTTACAGTCAAAACAAGTTACTAGCGGCCAAGTCCCGGTCTTGCCCGCTTACTTTGTGTCAAATTAGAGCTAAATTATACAAAATCTGTAAAGATTACACTATACTTGTTGTATTCTGATGTCTATAAGTAGTAGTAGTAGCAGTAGTAGTAGTAAAAAATCAATTCACTGCGGGTTCAAGCCTCATGTAGAAACATCATGTAGATATTATGCCAATGCGTCGCGCAATACTTGAGATTTCTCCCTAGTGCGGGATCCCTAAATTATATGACATATAACACAGACAAATATAATTTTCTTTATGTCTGAGAAGCCTCGACTCATTAGTATGATAACAAGATATCGACGTCGAAATAGATCTCAAATGCAGTGGCGGTCGAAGTCAATTTTGACCTGAAGTGATTAAGGGCAAGGGCGGCGCGGCAAGAAATCAGTCGATGCTAGTGCTACTACGGTAGTCGATATTGGAGCACTGTGCCTTTTAAAGAAAGTCACACCGTTTCGTATTAATAGGTTTTTATTCCAGTCTTACTCTGTACCCCGCATACAGCAGAGTAGACAAAGGGAACCTAATGTTAAGATATTCCGTTCCCTACTTTCCGCCGAATTCGAGGCATAGCGTGTCGAACGGCGAAGGCCTCATTAGACCTGAGTTACAAAACTAGGCTTTGTAACCAGGACTCAAGTTTGAATGATGGCACGCTGATAAGCGCAAGAACTACTTGCAAGTATGGTAGGTATTTGCTTAAGTATTATATTAGATAATTAATGTATTGCAATGTAAAAAAAAGCTACATAATAATTTTACAATGTCTACTAATATTTTTCACAAAAGAATGTTTTTTTATTATTATTATTATTTGAACTATTATTTCGAACTATAATGCTATTTGCGAATTTGGTTACATAAACAGTAATTAACATAAAGTAATTACAATTGCATTATATGATAATGAAGTTTAAGCAAAGAAATATATACAATTGCTTTTGTATGTTATAAATGGCATGTTGATAGAATGGCAAAAAAAGTTTTGCAGTTCTTTCAACATGCACATTTATAACATAGAAAGTAAGTGGTAAGAGATGTAGGGGGAGATATTGGTTCACCTATGGAATCACATCAAAAAGCATGAGGACCCCTCGAAGGGTATGTATGAAGAGATTGATGACAGTGGATGAGGCTAAAGAGGTATGTAGAGACTGTAGCATTTGGCACTCCATTCTCTCTGACTACCCCGCTGAGGATAAACTGTGAAGCTAAGCAAAGTCTTGTATGTATTATATGTATTAAATATGTAATGTACAGCCAAGAAATTACTTTTAATATCAAGAATCCTCAATATTAAAAGTAATTTAATAATATGGATATAATATTAATAAAATATTTTAATAATATTAATAATATAATATTAAAAATATATATTATAGAAGACATTTATATTATTTTAAATTCAAAATAAATTCATTCTACAAGTGTACACGTACGAGGACATGGCCAAATCTGAAAATTTTAGTTTTAATTTTGGTGGAATTGAATTGTTTTTGTCATCACACCTTGGCAAGGTGTGGAAACAAAGGCTAGCTAGGTCCTCTCTGTATACCCTGCTATTATGTAGGATAAATCATTAAGCTGACAAAAAACATTAATTTAATGCAATTTTTACATGCCTACAAAAATAACATAAACTTGGATTTGGTGCCATTGCTGAACTTGCAATTTTTAGAAAAATAAATTACAAATAACCTGAAATCTTTAGGGACAAGAAGAGGAAAACCCTTGCGGAAGGCAGACAGAACCTGGGAACATAATATTAAGACACTCAGTTGCCATTATGGAAGTGTGTACTTCCATTCCCTATTTTCCACTGAATTTTTCAAGGCATAGCACTAATGGCAGAACTTAATGACACACTTGAAATGATGAAAAATAATGACATAAAATTTAATTTTACAAAATAAATATTTTAATTATTTTATTTTTTTAACTCTTACCTCTATACACTCCCCTAAAACCGCCAGTCTTGTAAAAACCTTGTTGACTTTGTAATCTAGTTTTTAATGTATCTAATGGGTAGAGAGTCACATCTACAGAAACACCTGCCAGTCCTCCCGCCTGTTGATATTAATGAAAAATTATACCAGGATATTTTTACCTTTACCAGAAATACAAACATTTATGGATAAATTTTAGATTTATATATTTAAATGATTTGCAATATATAGAATATTTGTGTAAAAAGTGGGCAATGGTTTATCAGGTTACTGTTTTCAATTTTAACTAATTGAGAATAAAATAAAGTACCAAGATTTTGCCATAGTATTCATAAATGAACAGTGTAATTTTTAACAAAGTATATAAACTAAAACAGTGGATATATCCAATAATTACTTATTTTTTAAGTACTTATTACCATTGACTTAATTTTTTTTAAATTGTAGAATTGTGTTATAACACATTTCAAGGTCTTTTTGAAGATACTAGACAATAAGACTGTGAAAAAAAAAACTATATGATTGATTTCCTTTTGCATATAAAACAGTAATATCATGTTAATTTTAAAATATAATAGAGGGTGTAATATTTATACATGATTAGATCTATATTTAAATATAATAATTGAGAATATTGCGCAGACAGTTACTGAACTGATAGTTATCATATGAGAAATTTAATGAATAAAACTTACTCAATCAAAAAGTATCTTACCAGAGATAATGCCAAATATGACCTTAATGATTGCTCCATTATGACAAAATTTATATTTTTCGTACACTTTAATTCAAATTTTAATTATATACTAAATATTTAAACGATTTGTCTAACTGAATAACATAACCTTTCTCATACTTATGCAACACTTAGTAACTGGTGTATAAAAATATAGTTTTTATAGATAAAGTAATGTATAAGGATTAAGCATCAACTGGCTCCCATTATGTTTGAAATATACGTTTATATATATTTTTTTGTTTGCACTGATTTTAAAGATAAGTCGCACCCGCCATAATTACCTCACTAGTGATGTATTTCTATATTGAGGTGTGTCGATTATTTGATAATTTATCGATACCGGTTATATACTTCAAAATTAAAGTTAAAATGACGATGAACAATAAGTTTGAATCCTGCCAATTAATACGGAACATTTTATTTATTTTTTTGCCCCTTTTTTTCAAACTTGTGGTTAATTCTGTAAGCCCTACTGGCATTTACAGCGACACCGGGGTGGGGGGGGCGTTGGGGTAGAAAATAGGTTACTCTGTTCCTGAAAAATTGCTGACGGTGTTAAGAGCGTTCCCTGAGGGACTAATATCACTAAAGACGAACAAAACAAAACCTTCGTTATTTTATAAAGCCTAAGTTTCTCTGCGCATGCACCCAACGCCAGTAATAATAAGGTTTTAGGTAATATGTATCATGGGTGGTGGTTACTTCCGCATTTATTAGGTAATTAAGATGCAAAAAACAATGCCTAACTTTCATTAAATTATAAAGCTTACTATACAGTTTTTTATATTTTCTTTAGAAAAATATTAGATATGACGTTATCCATTGCCAAACCATGTATTTATACATTATATCCCTCTACCGGATGCCTCTAAATTAATAAAATAATAAAGTACAAGCGCCCACGAATATAATATACTTAAGTTACAAAAACATTTCATAATTTTAATTTAAATTAATATATAAAAAAAATTATTTGCCACTAATATGTTCGTAGGCGGTTACATTTGAGGGTGTCTGGCAGAATCCAGACTTTAGTCTTCTTATATCATTACATATAATAAACCATGTATATCGAAAATTAAATATTTGTGTACAGCACTAGCGAATTGACATTGTCATTTATTAAAATACGCACAAGAATCAAGCTAAGGCATAACCTTATTCATCCAAATTATAATATCTAATAAAATTACTTTCATTTTATTCCGTTTTTACATTCTTACAATATTGATTATATATATTTTCATATACATGTGAGTGGAATAATTTCCTCATTGAAAAACTTATGTTTCCAAGTAACGACACTCCTATTGATATAATTAATTATAGTTTTTGAATAGATCTTATTTGTATTGTTACTTAGTGACACAAGTAAGACAAGTGACTTAAATATATATTTTTTTAAATTATTATACAAATAATTAATATTATTTATATATTTTAACGGTAAAAATGCCGAGAGCCATAAAAGATTTGCACGAAGGTATAAAGTATCATACAATTAGTAAAGGTAGCGAGCCGGGGTGTTATCAACTGCATAGGTAATTTTTATTTCAAAAAAAGTGTTATGACAGGGCCTGACTCCTTTTTCTCTTATAAAAAAAACCTAATTTTAAGTACATTACAAAATAGTAAAATCATTATTTAAATACATTTTTTTTCAATTAGTCAAGAAGAAGCACGGGGTTCTGTTTCGTCACTCAACACGCAATGGCTCTAGAATTCGGCGGAAAATCCAGAACAAAATGTCTTAACACTAGGTTCCCTCCATCTGCTGTGTCTGGGATACAGCGTGACGCTAAAAAAATATATTAACCCTGTATCGATTTCTGTAGAAATTTCGAAATGTCCTCTTCGTTAAATTATCTTACGGCTTAAAATTTCAGCTTTCTACGCACACTAGTTACGCTGTTGTCCGTTAGTCAGTCTCAGTAACAAAAAAAAAATATATTCTTAAATTGTTTATTTACGATAATATTAAAACGATATAAATTATATTTCCAACATTATATTAAATTTTACACATACAAAAATTATTACGAGCCTAGACATTAAAGCACACCTAATAAAATAAGGATTTTAATTGAAACCAGTCGCAGCGAAAGGGCACATTGCTGTGACTGTAAACTGGTTCTCATTCGTGGAAATGAAATATTCAACATTTTATCTCTTCGCTCTCGTGTCGTGGCAAACCGCGGCGTTGAGTTATGTCATTATACAAACAACCCCCTAGAAGTCAGCGGAAAGGGAGGGGAGTCTCTTAACACTTGGCTCTCTTATGGTGTTGAGTTCCGCCACCCAATAGAGTGTAGAAATGCTCTCTGCCTACCCTGTTCCATACAGAATACAGTGAAAAGCTAAAAAAACTAAAATAAATGTTTTGAATGAAAATTTTAGACCATCGCAATGTCGCCTCAAATTCCCCGTCACAAAGAAACCTATCCACATATGCGAGGTTCCAACACACGAATACACTCTGGTACCACAAATGGGAGGCTGGAGAAACTTGCTGGTACCAAAAACTACACCTAACTTTTATCCTGCTGTCATGAATAAGGAAGATTATGAGAGATTAAAAAAACAAGCAAAGGTTAGTTCAATCTATTGGTAGTAGAAACTATTAAACATTTTATTTATTCATCGTGTTGTCCGACCAACTGGGAGCTCGGAGTGCCTGGGAGTACAGACCGAAGTGTGGATTTAAGGGATATAATTTCATACTGTAATTAATTTGCTTACATTTAACAAGTGCCTGTTAAATGCTACTAAAGGTTCAATAAAAAAATAAACTAGAATACACACAAGTATATTAACGTAAGTATGTCGTTAGATAGTAACTCAGGAAGAGCAAGTACAAGCGATGCACGCTAAAGAAGCAGCGATACAGCAGGCAGCGAAAGAGTCTGAAGAGAGGAAGAAGAAATTAAAAGAACAGCTCAAGCCACAACCTGGCGCTGAAGCCACAGGTTCTGCTGACCCTGAACTGGAAGGACCAGACCAAGTTGCCCATACGTTATCGCGTGCTGAAAGTATGTAATAATTAATGTCTTCTACATATATATGTAGTTATATAGTTTTATTGGTAGCTTCACGCTGTATCCCACACATGGGATCCCACAGTGGGGTAGGCAGAGGGAACCTATTTTCACCTGGTGATCCGCTGAATCTCGGATCATTGCATGATGAGTAGCAGAACTCTACGACGCGTTTTGCCTCGGCACCAGAGTGAAGAACTGAAAATCTTAAATTATTTCATTTCATTTCACAATCTGTCACGTTTACAGTCGTCATCGTACGTCCACATGCTCGTGCCCATGCGCTACGATTGTTTTATAAAAAAAACTTGTGTTTTAAACTTCTCATGATTTGATAAATAATTTTTTTTAGTTCTCAGAGCGAACAGCATGCAAGGACCGCGTCTCTGCAACCGCATTATCTTAGCTTCCAAATGCCACGCCATCCGCGACGCGCAGATTGCTGAAAAGGATCTTATAAGAATTGAGTTGGATGAAGAACAGAAAAGGTGAAAATATAAATATATCACATCTAAAACTAATATTTAGCGGCTTTTTAGAGTACCTATTCATAACTTGGTAAAGTATTCATAACTTTGGATTAAAAAAAACATTTTAAAAAATCTTATTAAACCCGTATTGTTCGTTAAAATATTGCATATATTTGAAAATTGTAAGAGCCAAGCCTTACAAATGATTGAACATGACTATATATATGATACAGCCACTACATGACATTTTAAGTACGACACATAGTAAATATCAGTAAATATCCCTGGAATTTTTCTTATTATTTAGACTTGATGCGATAATGGAAGAGAATCGCCAGGCGGCAGTTAAGAGAGCTGAAGAAGATGAAGATAGAAGGCATCAACTGCGACTCCAAAATCTATCGGCATTAAAGGAACAAATAAAAGCACATGAAACGGCTAAGGTTACTATTATCGATTAGGAAATAGTATTATACATACTCGAGGTCCTCGTTAACTAGCCTGTAACTGTAGATAATATGTTTACATTTCTAGATAATGGAAGCAGAGCGTATTGAGGAGGAGAGTATTAGAGTTAATCAAGCGAACATTGCCATGCAAATTGACGAAGCCCAAAAACTAAAAGAGAAACACGGCAGACAGGCCAAGCTGAAGGAAATACTGGATCAAGGTATACTTACGTATGTGTTAGGTTGAAGCCATGTCTTGAAGTATGAATATTCTCTGTATCTCTTCTCTGTATCTCTGATACAAACTCAAAGTATATCTCACTATAGTAAGACATATGCAGTACACCATATGTAGGGTATATATGTAGGTATGGCACCTATCCGAAATAGGTAAAAAAAAATAATCGAAGTAATAGTTCAGTAAATGATATAATAACGCGACAGGTAACGCCGAGCTCTTGTACTACAAGCAGTTGCAGAATGAAGAGGAACGCATAATGGATGTGCGAATCGCTAACTTTCTTAGAAAAAAACAAGAAAGGGATGCAAAGAACAGGGCTGATGCTGAAGCAGTGAAAGCCGCTAAGCAGAAGGGCATCGATCATATTGCTAAGGCGCAAAAGGTACTTCGCTTCGCATCGACCAACTTTGGAGAAATTGTGTGACGACTGACGTGTGACCACATCCCACACATCACGCAGTGACTCGACACTCTTTGTTTCGCTACCAGTTTCCAGTCATACGTTGAATCGCTACGCCGTAACGCATTTCTGTCATTATAGGATTTGTCTTATTTACATCAAATTTTATGGGTTTGACTAGTGTACAGTGTTAAATTGAGATTTCTAATATTGTTATGTCTAAACAATTATTTATTGAAAGGCATTAATCTAATTTAATTATCTTTCATAACCCTATAATCATAGTTAACGGCACCGTAATGTTCTCACGTTTCATTACACTTAATATATATTAGGCAGAACAAGAGTTAAAAGAAGAATTGGAAAGAATACGCAATCTGAAAATTCAAGAAGACGTTGAAAGAGACTACCGACGCAAGGAGAAGGAAGCCGCTATCAAACGTAACTTGGAAATGAAGAGATTGCACGAAGCTAGAGTACAACAGGTACCTACTTAGATTTACAGAAAATATATATATATTGTTGGTACCATGCAAGTGTTATTTTATGTATGTATTCGCCTTTTTGTTGTATCTTTTTATATTACTTTAATTATATTTAAACTTTTTTTATAATAATTACAGTTTTTTACAACAAATACGAAATAGATTTTTCACAACATATTTAATTGTGTAGAAAATAGAAAGTGAAATAACAAATCGGATATTAACGACTGTAATGGTTTTTTTTTAGATTAATGACATCCATCGTCTGATCGCACGAGAAATAGCCAAGGACGAGCAAACTTTCAACAACGCGGCGAGACAAAATGAGGAGTTCATTCAGAAAGAGAAGGAGGTGCCCACTTGCTACATACACTTTATAATACTCAGGGTGGAAGCGTCTGTGCTTCTTTTATGGGAGCAGCAGCATAGTAGGGTAGAATATTACAAAGCCATATAAAAATGCCGCGCTTTGCCTTGTTAACACAGCATACAATGAAAATATTAATTATAACATTTCCTCGAGTGGACTTGGAACCCACAATCCGTCTAGTAGTAGTACAGTCGCGCGTTCTTGTCTATTTTCAGTTGGAAGAGAAACGCAAGGCTCGCGTCGAACGCCACCGGCAAGAGATTATGAAGCAGATCAACGATAAAGAACGCGCTCGGTGAGTGATTGGTTTATTAGTCCACTAGGATTTTTCAACATTTATATTTTTATACAATTTCCACTACTTCCGTATTAATAAAAACCTTTTATCTCTTGATAACATATGCTTTTATCACGAAATACAGGTAACTGATAACGTTATTTCATAATTGCAGCGCTGAATTGCGGGAGAAGATCCACAACGAGGGCGTCGCCCTCCGCATGGAGCAAGAACAGCAGGAGAAGTATGAGAGGAGAGTTATCAAACAGAAGGTAATAGAATGTTTTTGTCATATTTTGTCACTGGCTGCAGCTTCACTTACGAGTCTCGATGTTCATGGGTAGTTTTCCTAGGGTTAATTATTATTTTATTTATTAAGATTGAGTCAACAGCAGTCAGGCTGAATCTTAATATAGAAATACTTTCTATATATGAGCAATTTTACAAATTTTCAACCTCTATTTCACCCCTTCAGGGTGAAAATTTTTGAAATCCTTAGTGGGTGTCCACATTATGAAAATAACTATTTGTCCAAATTTCACGTATCTATGCACAGCAGTTACGGCTGTGCGCGAGTCTACCTCTACCTTACCATATATATATCCTCTCTATTTTAGGTGTCCGAGATGAGACAGCAGAAGGTATCTGAGAAATATGTTAAAGAAGTAGAGCAAACACTCGCTAAGCACAGCTATTGATGGCGGGTATCATCATTTAGATACTGTTGTCATAAATTATGTTGTTTTTAATGTAAACGCGTACATGCACTGAGTATTTAACACGTCATCTTTTTCTAGACCCTTTTTGAACCACTCATTATTATAAAGTGAAACATTTTTAGTTCAAAAGTTTGGATAGAAGTAATAAAATATAATTATAAGGTTTTTTTATTATTTATTCTAATAAAAAGATAATATTAACTACGAGACTTGATGAAATAGACAAATTTTAGACTATTTCAAAATTTATGTATAGTATTATAATAATTTAAATAAAATGATTCTTTGATTTTTACCTCAAGTAAATCCTTTAACAAACTGTTTTGATATTCTAAACGCTAAAATGAACATACATCATAATTTTACTACATTTTAATAATAAAAAAACATGTGAAACAGAAAACTACAAAAATAAATTCAATATTATATATTATATAATAACATTATTATAATCTAAATGTTAAGCAATCATTAAATCATTATGCATTCGTTCAAGAACACATTACAGTCATAGAATTTAAAAAATACATTAAATTAAGTAAGCAAAGGAGAGCACACAAACAGCCATAACAATAATAATTGAAGTCAACATTCACAAGCATTCATTATTGTCGAAGAAAAACAGTTATTTTTTTTAACTCCATACTATATCCCGCATTAAGCAAGAAAACTCAGTGGAATACTCTCAAATTTTTTACACATAACAGAATATCTTAATACTAGATTCAAGCGCACCCTGCTAAAATGCAGAATACACTATGACGCTAAAAAAAGTAAAAATATACATATAATGTTATTACTTCAATTTTTCTTTTAAAACTGAGCCTAATAATAAACAATTTATAGTGGTTTGATTTTTCATTGGTTCTAATCGGATATCACAAGCACTTTCTCACTACACTAAACGTTATACACATTATATAGTGAGAATGTGTTGGAGATATGTTACATTAATTTTAGAGATTTGCTATATCATATTTTTGATTTGCTATTTTAATTTTAGAGATGGTGTGCTAATAATAGTGTTAGTGACTGTATAACAAACACTACAATTATTATTTTCACTATGGATAGTTATTCTTTGTTTTCTTTGTAAACTGCAGAACTTTTCTTTTTCTGTATCCATTAAAACTCTTCCTCAACTGGAATTTCCCCCAAATTACTTTTCACCATATTCAATTGCTTTAACCCTGGTGTCCATAAATGAGAAGGCTATGTATGCTTGTGTAATGGAATCAAACGCCTCAATGCTTTTACAGAACTTATATTTCTTCCAGAGTCAAATACTATGGCGCTTGTAGAATATTTACTTAAGTTCTATTACAATGTTATTCTTGAGGACCTCTCTCGGCTCCAAGTCTAAGTGTCTCTCCAATTTTACAACCACATAAGACATACTTTTTGAAATGACATCTGATCATAATTCTATGAACTTATTTTCAAAAATATCTTTTTATTAAACAAAGAGGTTGATTCAAATCTTTATAATAAATTATTGTGAATGTCAACACTATAAATACAAAATCATTACATTTGGGTTTCAGTTCTTAGTTCATGGTGTTTAGAGTGCGCCAGTTGAACTAATTACTCCACCAATGTCACATCATATGGAGTACACACAAGAGACACTATACTACACAAGAGGAAAATGCACATTAAAAAGAGACCCAGTTAAAATACTGCCTTCACAGTGTTATTAAAGACTAACACATTTTTATTAATAAACATAGTTGATATAGAACTAATACTGTCACTAACACTAACACTTTCTAAACATCATTCTTCTAACTCGAGAATTTTTTTTCTCCTGTATTCACTAAAAATGAAGAATTTGCTTTGACAAAATTCTCTTGACATTTACACTATCACTGACACAGCCAATGCTAGTTATTCGCTTCCTTCCCCAGCTTGAGAACCTTCTCCAAATTAATTTTCAACGTATTCAACTGATCTAATACCTTTGTGTCCATTAATGAGAATGGTATGTGAGCTTGTGATTGTCGAAGATGTTTGGGTTGGAGTGACAGCATTGTGCCATCTTTGAGGAGGATATTGCAATTTGCTTTTTCATCTGGTTGCATTCTGCAAAATTAAATCAAGGTCATTTATTATTATTATTTATTTAGGGTAAAGTTTTCTATATATTTTAAATACTACTACTCACGTGTATATACTGGGAACCATAACGGGTGATCCGGTCATGGACACCACCATCTCCCCAGCGCGGGGCTGACGCAGCACCGTGAGCGGAGCATGTGGGTTCACCTTTAAAAATCAAGAGAAAAAAATCTATATAACTGCAGTAAGGTCGATGAGTCGAGACTGCCATGAAGTTACGCTAATGTCTCGTTGTATGGAGATAACATAACAATAACGTAGGCACGGTTTCCACAAAAACTCACCTTAGGCGTAATAGCGGGGAAATTAAGAGCCGCGCTCTTGTTATAAGCGGGCGTTTTGTACGCTGAGCGGGACCGTCGTCTCTGCGCTGTTGCAGAGCGGCTGCTGCCGGCCGTCGTGTTCGTGAGACGGGACATGTCCACCGAACGAGACCTGCGGGTCGCGGTGCGACGTGCCGACGGCGGAGCTGGGAGACGAAAAAAAAAAATATATATATAATTCTCTAAAAGTTATCAAATTCTCTAAAGGTTCACAGTGTACCTGTACAGAAGGGGGGCAAAGGGTACCTATTTATAATGGCTATCAACCCTAGAGATCGATCTTGAGGTGCCATTTTCATTCATAGATTAATAAAACAAAATATTAAGATAGATTCTAGAGTTAAGCGATTTTTAAATATTGGACCTAGTGTTACAATACTCCATTTAAAAAACACTACATAATTTTCGAAACAATGTAAAATATTTCATTGAATATTTCATTCCCGAGTGGGAATCGAATCCGCAACCGTCGCGTTTACAGGCACATGCGTATGGGCATAAGACGACAGCCTCATTATTTTATTATATATTCTTTATATTTTCCGTAAGCTATGAAATACAGAGGGATATATATATAACTAGGCATGCTTTAAATTAAAATCAAATTAAATTCTTAAAATTACTAAAAATAACATTGCTAAAATTAATATTATTATATTTACAATGCTGTATTCTTAATTAATGGTGTAACCATTAGTTAAAAATTCCCATCTAAATCTAATTGCTTAAAATTTGCCTACAAAAATAACAATAAAGTAAAAAACAAAAAAATGTATATTCTAAAACTAAAATAATGATACAATTAAATGGTATGATAAGAGGACAAAAAGAGACAATAAAAAGCAAGAACAGAAAGAACAAAATACTCACGAAGCATAGTTTTCTTAACGTCACGTTCACCGGAGCCCTGGGATGAGTTCCCCGTTAGGTACCCTAGCCCGGAAAGCCACCCAAGTTAGTTGAGTTGTATGTAAATGTTAGATTATATGGGCATGATTAATAATAAAGTATATAATATTGAATAGCAAAATAATAAGAATATTGCAATATTTAGAGAAAATAATAGTGTTGCTGTAACAGTATATAAGAATTACGACATATCATAATGAAAACGTAGGGCTTAGTTGTCAGAGTTTGGACCGTTTGCATGATATGCAAACCTTGCAAGCCGCTATGTTTAAGTTTTTATAGATTTCCTAACTTAAAAACTTTAAAAATGTTAAAAATATACATAGAGATCAATCTTCATAATTGCAGCAGTTCAATCAATATTTATTTTCAAATTGCATTTATACCACAGCCAGACTTATGTCTATGCTATTTTTGTATGTGTTTTTTCTTAATTAATTTATTGTTTTGTGTATAGTGTAGTTTAGTCAGTCAGTCAGTCAGACTACTATATATCATTAGGTACTTTATTATTAAACATGATATATTATCAGTGCAGTGAATCATTGTGTTACAAAGGATAAAATATGATGGTGCAAAATAAAAATTAATGAAAAACAAAAAAACTATTTAGTAATAAGAAATCACTTAAAATATAAATATATAAGTAACTAAAGTTTGAAATATAACTCTGTTTGGAAGTTTTACAACAAAATAAAAAATAAATTAAAAACTGTTTGTTTGTATTGAAATTATTTTTATAATTATAAAAAGATTTTTTTATTGAATTTGTGTTTTATTTAACCTTCTATTTACATAATTTAAGAAATATGTAAATTATATAATGCTAATTCATAATTCTACATCTGCATTTAAGATTTTTTTTATTTTGGACATTTTAAAACAAGATTACTTTAGAAGACTTCTAAAGTGATAAAAGAAATATTAACTAAAAAGCCCTGATAAGCTTAATTATAGAACCACCTTCTGCTTGACTAATGCATTTATGAAAAATATTAACTAAGAAAAATTACAAATTAAAATTATATTTCAATATTGTTTTAATTTATAATTTTTAAATTGAATGCAGAATACTGTTCTTGGGTGTAATATAATTACATTGAAGTATAATATAAGTACAGAAATTATTATACCATCATCATGTGATTCTGATCGAGCTGAATTTCTAGATCTTCTAGTCCTAGTTGGTTCTTTGAGAAGCAGTTCATTTCTCTAAATTAACAAAAATAATAAATATATTTTTTAAAGAACAATAATAATAGTTTTACAATATGTAGCAATTTCAAAGTGTAGCTTAATAGACAACAAGCAAATTAAGTTTATATAAATTGACTTTGTTTTAATTTACTCAAGTTTGTATACTATTGTATATAAACTGATTTATATTCACATGATAATAAAGTTGTCGTGAATGATCCACAATATTTTGTTCACATCAGCTTTAAGCAATGAGTTGTACAAGAGTATTTTTTGATTTTAAAATTATATTTATATATTTAAAAGCTCTAATACTTACCAATTGACCGACAGTTTTCTGCATATAATTGGTACTGATGGAGCCCAGCAACATTTTAAAGTTTAACTCCAGGTTTCTTAACTCCGTAATAGCGCGTTGATCGATTTTTTTCTTTTGGTCAATCACTTGAATATAATACGAGATAATTTGTTTTATTTATATCTATGGGAAATTATTTATGGCTTTTTTATGATTGTGATAATTATTATATCGAAAACAATAAAAGTTTACCTAATTTGTTTAGTTTCTTCAAAGTATCGTCGTCTTCAACAATTTTCTCTTGTCTTCGTAAAGGACGTTTTGTGCGTGGCATTTTTAATATTAGGCACTATCAAAATATTGACTAAAATACGAATTGTACAAAAAGAATTATAAATATAATATTGAAAAATTAAAGATATTTCATAATAGGCCGCAACTACACTTTCAGACAAAAATGAAAATATAACCAACATTCAACCGACATTTTTCAATTTGAATCAACAGCTATAATCGGATACTCGAATAAATCATAAATTAATTAAAAACTATAATATTATCGATTTATAAATTGTGAATATAGTAAAGTAACTATTTTATTATAGCTATTTTTTCATATTTAAGAATTAAAGTAAAAGAAAGATTCATATTTAATTTTTATGTTATGAAAAGTTATCTATAAAGAATAATTTTGAACGTTTTCTTTATGTTCATGACCGGAAGTTAATAGCTTAGGTTCATTAATATTATAGATTAGAGTCTACAGTATAAAAAGATATATTTTTTTTATTGATTTTTGATAAAATAATTAAACTAATATATTAAAATACAATTCATCATACTAAGTTTATAACCTTTGTAAAATGTTTCTCTTTTGATCAGTTGTGCATTGTTATGATGAATGAAGAATGGCGGACGTTGTCATAGTGCGATACTTGTTCACTTTTTTACTTTTAAATGCTTGTCGAGGTAAGTTATAAAGAAATTTAATGTTTTAAAATCAGTGCAAATATGAAATACGCATACCATAAAAGTTTTGAAATTATATCTCAAAAGGAGCTTGAGAAAATCACTTAGCTTCTTTAGATCACTTTTTGTGAAGAGTTTTTATTATTGTTTTCTTATGAGACGCCAGATGTGTGTATCGTAAATCGTAAATATCGATAATATGTCCAAAAGATAACATAGTTTATGTAGAATTACTTATATATTAATGTATACTTGAGTTAGTAAATAAACAGCAGCATTGCAAATATACTTAAACACACAACCTACATTAGATGTGCCAAACTACAGAATCAAAGAAGTAAAAATATTTTTGTGAACCTTGAATTTTCAAGGCTAATAATTCTGTAGATCAATTTACTCTTAATTTTTTATATAATTTATTTCATGTAATTTATATTTAAAGAAGTCTTTTATCATTAAATAACATTTTTTTTGGATATGTGTAAATTTATGCTATGAATCATACTACATGAATCAAACTTTAATATGTGTATTGTATTTAATATCTCTAATCAGTTATAAATTTTCATAGGACAAGTCAAAAAATATCACAATATCAATGTTTCTGTTCTTTATTTGTGTGCTAGTGCTATGTAAAATATAAATGTATCCATATAATTGCCACATATTTAAATAACTATAATAGTTATTTAAGAATATTTATCTGGTAAAGGAAAACCTAACTTCAAGGCAGCCAATATAACCTAGCCACAATATACTATGTCCAAAAGACTTCCTTTTGCATATAGTATATTCAGGGAAAAAAAGATGATTACTGAAGAAAAATCCTAAAATTATAATTTGATAAAAATTGTAATATAGTAGTCATGACTTCTTAAATGTGCTGTACAAAACATACATATACTAAGAATAGAAAGGGTCCAAAAATGATTCTTATGGCACTTATCATATTTTGAAAAAATAGATAAGAAAAAATTATCATACTATGAATAACTAAAGCATTTTAAAATGTCTTCTTTAAGTAAGCTTAGAACATTTTTGGATTTTGGATTTTTGGATTTATGTATAAAATTTCCAACAATCTTATTGACTGCCCCCAGCTTCTTAAACTTTTAAAATTTAGTATACCATATATGACTCCCAGGCCATAATATTATTAAGTGTAGCGGATTTAATACATGGCTCACTAATGGACCTAAAGAAATTTTCTCCCTAAAACTGCCAGTTTCATGCACTCTTGATTGATAAAATTCTTGATTCCTGATATGTTGTCATAGGTGTTTTTCTCTATTGTCTATCATATATTTATTTACTTAAAACCACACTAGTTTTAAATTATAAATATATGTCTTACACATAGATTTTGTGCATGTTGCACACACCCGTAAGAGGCATACATATTAGTTTTTAAGACTTGATGCTTAAGATTTATTTGTGAATGTTGTATATGCTATGTTGTTGGTGTGTCTAAATAAATAAATAAAAATACATAAAAAAATAAAAAGCACATAATATTATATATTTTTTAACAGCAGGGCTTCCAGGCTTGGACAATCTGGAAGATGATGGAAATCAAAGCACACAGACAGACCAGCTTAGAGATGATCAGTTTAATATTGATAAAAGCATGGTACAGCATCCTAGGTGAGATATTAAATATAGATTTAGAATTGTTGAATGTATACATGCACTTACATTATTAAATTTAATTTATTATATATAATTTATTATATATAATCTATCTAATGTTATTTTACTTTCTTGTGCTGCTAAGAAGGAGGAAGTATCAAAAAAGGTAATGTTTTTAACAGTATTCATCTCGTAACAACTTTATCCTAGTCACTCCAGTGTGGATATCATGTTGATATTATGAAAATATTGTATTATTATACAAATAATATACAAATGTATTTGAAAATATGTAAGCAATTTAGGTCATAGATATAATATATAAATTCTTCTACATAGATGTAATAGGTGAAAGAGGCCTTGTGGTGAAACTGTACAGCATTGTAGAAGTATGTTGAAAATGTTAAGTTTACTCCATAATTATAGTTTTTTCTTGTTTTAGATATAAATGCCACCAATGTGAATCACCAAACTGTGATGATGAAGATGAAACATTCACACATCAAGTGTGTGATTCAGCCCTCTACTGTTTCAAGTCCACAGTCCGAGGTCAGGATGGAGCCCTGCAGCATTCCCGAGGATGCTCCTCAAGGAGGGACCATTATCAGTTCACTTGCAGAACTAATCAAGCAACAAATGGGTGAGTTATGTAAACTATTTTTTATGCTTTATGTTGTATACATCATTCTGTTAGTTTAATGTTTAGATATTATTAAAATTACTTTAAATACATGGAAATTAGAGAGTAAATGAACTGATAAGTTCTACCGTCCTGGTGAATGCTAAGCTGAAAATGAGACAGAACTATATTTTATTCTATATATAGCAATACAGGCTGAGAGAGCTCAGTGACATGACTTCAATTCCCACATATGGCCCATGTAGGCCCAATTATCAAAACATTGAATAGTGAGTGGTGGAATTCAGTATCATGTTTTCTGTTGTTACCAGAAACTCACCCAAATGGAGATTAAATCTATCAAAATCTGGTTATTTTTAGATGCCGTCTACACTATGCCCTTGATAAATATTTATAATACATTTAATATGACATTTTAGCCCATCAAAACGTCACCTAACCCAGCTCAACATAACCTGCTGCCAAGGCGACCTGTGCAACGCGGGGGACTTCCCCGCCCTGAGCCAGGACGCGGCCAGTCCCGCCACTCCGGCGCACCCCGCCGCCAGCGCGACAGCGCCGCCCGCCCTCGCGCCCTGCCTCGCCGCCGCCCTCGTTGCCGCTCTGCTCATAGTGCTGTGCGTGGTGCTCGCGAGGCGTACGCACAGGTACTTGTACTCGTACCATTAACTTTGTTATCTTTTGTGGTATAGCCACAAGTGACTTGATAAGATTAAGTAGTAGTAGTAGTTTAAGTAGTTTGATTTTAGAATTTTAGTTGGTACCAGGAGCGCACTGGTAGGTTTTTAGGTTTTAATTTTGATTAAAGGAATGTAAGAATTATTTTTTTTTTTTTTGTTTTTATATGACGTTATCTTATTTATTTATTTATATGGATCTCCAACTGTCATATATATATTGGTTTACATTACATACACTCTGAGGAGAACACATCATTCATCATCAATAATAACAAAGATTAAACTACGTTAATAAAAAAATAACAAAAATATAAACTTAAACGTTACTTAATATTGATTAGTTAGAATTAATTACAATTAACTTTATTAAATATATGGGTGCATTTTCTTAAGAAAACTGAGAGCCCTTCGTAACCCATGTCTAACATTACATCTTTTAAATACTCATTAAAAGAACGAGAGATGTGATTAATGACTGTTATGCCCTTCGTCGTCGATCTTTCCATTGAATAAATTATGTAGAAACTTCATGTCTACGAGAACTCTACGATTTGAACGCAATTGCAATTTCAAGCTGCGAATTACGTCTTCATATTGTACATTATGACTTAGTCTTACACCTGTGAACTAAATATCAACACATGATCTGTACTTTTTTACTATTTTTTTCTGTATTGTCGGTTCTGTACAATAAATATTTTTAATACCTGTACCCAATATACTTGTATCTAATTAAAATTTGTTTTGAAACACTTCACAATATAAATAATAATATTTACCTATTAAATAACAGATTGCGAGTGTCCCGAGCGGCTCACAAGTTGGGCGCGGATTCGAACTACTTCACATCACCGCTATATAGTGCTCATCTCACCACCGCTTACTATGAAGGTATGGTGTTCACATACGTATGTGAGTTTTACAATACATGATTGATTTGATTTTAAATTTTTGCTTATTACATAGGACACAGGTAGGATTTGAATGTGATGTGCTTTTTTGCTTGTAAACCTGGTTTTTGCCTAGTTGTGAGTTCGATCCCCTCTCAGGAAATGAAATATTTATTGAAATTTCTATTTCCATTTCTTGGCTCTAATGTAGAGGCACAGCGCGGCGTTGAGTTCCGCCACTCAACACGCAATCAGAATTGAGCAGAAAGTGGTTAACGGATTGTCTTTATACTAGACTCACTCTGCCTACATTGCTATGTGAAAAAAGACGTTAATTCCTTTGCTTGCTTAAAAAAAATAACCAACAACAACAAAACGAATTTTCCCTTAATTTCCAGGTGTAGAAGGCTCACAAGGGCGCGAGGCTGGTCTCCAAGCGGTTCCCGCCGGTGATTCGACACTCCGCGAGTATTTAGAATGTTCTGTCACTAGCGGCTCAGGGTCTGGCTTGCCACTAATGGTACAACGGACACTGGCCAAACAAGTAACACTTATTGAAAGAATTGGAAAGGTATAGGAAGATTTTTGTGATGTTGACAATTGTTTTCGTCTTGCTATATCCCACATGCAGCAGGGTAGGTAGAGGGTGCCTAAGACACTCCTCTCCCTACTTTCCGTCAAATTCTGGAGGCATTGCCGTGTTATTCGGCGGAACTCAATGTCGCGCTTTGCCTCGACCCCAGAGCAAAGAAATGAAAATATGAAATATTTAATATCCGTATCCATTTTTTTTATTTGCCTACCCTGCTGTATGCGTATCCCGCATACAGTAAGCTAGGCAAAGGGAACCTAGTGTAAGACTATTCCCCACTTTCCGCCGAAAACGAATTATTATGATGTATTCCAATTTTTTAGGGTCGCTATGGTGAAGTATGGCGCGGTTCCTGGTACGCGGACAGTGTTGCAGTCAAAATCTTTTTCTCACGCGACGAGGCGAGTTGGAGACGAGAAACAGAAATCTACAGCACTGTGATGCTGCGACATGATAATATATTGGCATACGTTGGTAGTGATATGACTAGCCGGAATAGTTGTA
The DNA here is from genome assembly GCA_037355905.1 of Heliconius aoede. Taxonomy (NCBI): domain Eukaryota; kingdom Metazoa; phylum Arthropoda; class Insecta; order Lepidoptera; family Nymphalidae; genus Heliconius; species Heliconius aoede. The sequence continues at coordinate 360,894 of JBAIZZ010000193.1, forward strand.
CGCAGGTATTCTTATGTTTTAATTAATTTTAAAGACATTCAGCCTTATATTTATATAACTATAGTCTGTCGTCCATAAAAATGATCTATATTTTTATAGCATGCCTGCAAACCTTTAAAATGCAACCTTTAAAGTCATATTGTGGTATAATTATATGAATATTTTTTTATTCATAAAAGTAACATTACATTTAACTAAGTTAAATGCAGGACCGTCGTAACGCAGAATATGTAATGATTTATTGTTATTTCTAACTTCTCGTAACACAAAATGCAATGTTGAGTTATGTCACTCAAGTAGTATAAAGTATCGAAAATTGCGTAAAAAATTGAAAACGTCTTTAAATAAAAGATCCTTTGTTTTTTTCAGCTCTGGCTAATAACTCACTTCCATCCGCTCGGTTCACTCTACGAGCATCTCAGCAGAACAACTTTAACGAGACATCAAATGATGTTAATATGTCTATCCACTGTTAACGGGTTATTGCATTTACATACCGACATACATGGGACACAGGTAAACTTATATGTCTTATTTTCTTTCGTAATATATTATGATTTTATTTCTCGTGCGGAGAAATCATAATATTTAAATTATTATTTGCATAACTTCTAAGACATTGCATTATTATTATCAACATGCCTTAAAAGTTGAGTAGTGCATGGGAAATGTATTTTTTTAATACAAAGATCCTTCTGTCTCTCAGCTACATGCTGGAAAAATTCATCAAAGATTGCACAATCATAATGTGAGAATTTATGTGTTGTTCCTACGGCTGGTTATTTATATGAATTATATGAAATCTCAAAGTATATGTTATGTACTGGGAAGATGAAAGTTTTGCCGATTTTTCTACATAAAATGTATTTTATGCAGAAATAAATGTATTATAATAATTTTAAATCGTAGTCGCATGGAATATCTATGAGAAATTTCTTTTATTGAGAGAGATTTATTTATCAATCTAATAGGATCCAAGACAATTATTTTTAATATATATGTCGGTGTGTTTGTGCACGCTTATCTCGGAAATAGCTCAACTCATTTTCACTATTGTACATTGGAAAACTTCACTTATCATTTAGTATCTCTGTTAGTTCATTTTATTCATACAAAGTTAAAAAAAACACTAATACTTTCCTACTATTTCCAGGGTAAACCAGCGATAGCCCACCGAGATATAAAATCCAAGAACATCCTGGTGAAAGTGAACGGTGAATGTTGTATAGCCGACCTTGGGCTCGCGGTCACGCGACAGCACGTTGCCGACAACCTCATGCAGAACCCCAGGCAAGGGACGAAGAGGTATATGAGCCCGGAAGTGCTTGACCAGAGGTGGGTTTTACATTTTTATTTTCTTTTTTTTCAGCTTCACGCTGTATCCCGTACACAGCAGCGTAGGCGGAGGGAACCTTGCGTTCAAACACCTCGTGCCCCATTTTCCAGCGAATTCTGGAGGCATTGCATGTTTAGTGGCGAAGCTCAACGCCGCGCTTTGCCTTGACAACAGATTCGGCGGAAAGTGGGGAACGGAGATCCCGCTATATCCCGCACACCCGCTGTATGCGGGATACAGTGTGAAGCTTTATTGAATTTAATTTTTTAATTGCAAAAAAATAATAAATATTTTAATCTACATTTGAATTTCTATTGTATTACATTTTCCAGTATGAACCTCCAATGCTTCGAGTCCTACCGCAAATGCGATATATACGCTTTATCTCTTGTGCTATGGGAGGTGTGTAGGCGAGTGTCCCCCGCCCGAGACCACCGTCCCCCATTCAGTGAGCTGGCACCGGCCGACCCCAGCTTTGAAGAGATGAGGAAGATTGTGTGTGTGGACAATGCAAGGCCTGAACCCCCTGATGATGGACATCCGGTTAGTCTTTTTTTTTTGTCTTCAAATAATCGAACCTGCTACAATTGTATTTGTCGTGTTTATTGTAGTCTAGTTAAGATACATCCATATTTGCTTGTAACATAAATACTTATAATATGTGATGTAATAAATTGGCTGTTATCGCGACGGTTGTATGTTCAATCCACTTTAGCGGAATAAAAATAATTTTCGCGGTCCGGTAACTATAAGTGGTGCGGCATTAAAATATGCTAAAATTTAAAAAAAATTAAAATTCTTCAGTTGTTTTTTAGACATTTATTAACGAAGGTTGTACTTTTACAGACAATGATGGGAATGGCGAACTTAATGAGAGAATGTTGGCATCAAAACGCTTCAGTACGTCTACCAGCTCTAAGAATAAAGAAAACACTGTTGAAGCTAGCGGCAAACGATAATGCCATCAGACTGAACGACGACAATGAAGTTTATGTGTAAAAGTGAAGTGACTTTGTGTAAAACAAATAACAAACTTGTACATTTCCTATTCCTATATATTAATTTATAAGTGACATTGTAGCCAAGTTTCAATATTATTGTCGTAAAATAATTGACGCCATTAAGTGCGCAGTAGGATACTTTCTGAATGTAAAGGTTATGGTTTTGTGGGGTTCGATTGGTAAACAGATAAGACGCGGCGTTGAGTTTCGCCATTAAACACGCAAGGTTTCGGAAATTCGGTGTTTGGAAAACAGAGTATCATAATACTAGACCTTCTCTGCCTATCCTGATATATCGGGACTAAATGTGGAACTGACAAAAAAAAAGGATTACATAAAATAGTACATTTTTTATGGACTTGTTAATTCAGAAGTGACAATGTAGCCAAGTATCAAGATAGTTTGTTATTAATAATAATTAATAGTGTTATTGAATTAGTTTTAAATATGTATGAAAAGGCTATATAGAAATGGTTGACTCATACTGGCTTTATATTGACTTTCTATTTCTTTTCTAAGTGACAAATTTGAAATGAGTTATTGTACATTAAAATCTAAATAATCTTATTAAATGTGTATAAATTAATGTATAAAATTAATTTTATAGTTTAGTGGCTATGTTGTATCGTTAAAAATCAAAAGAATCTTTATTTTTCCTGTGCCATGTCAAATTTATTAATGTAAATATTTATTTTATCTGTTCTATCTAAAACGGGATGGCAGATGTCATGCCATTTGGTGCCTTATTTTTTTATTGAAATAACCTATTTTTATTGTAAATATTTAGGCTAATGTTAGTGTTTTATATATTTTTTGTAACTGCTAACTATAAATGTATAGTAGGTTCAAATCTTATAATTGCTCTCATATAAATATTTAATATTGAGTTATATAATAGTTCCGGATAGTTAACCAGTTAGAATTGCCGCTTTAATTATTTATACAATATTATTATACAGGTGGAAGCGTCAGCGCTCCTTTTACGGGAATAGCATATAGGGTTAAATGTTTCAAACCTGTAACTAAAGAAATTAATTAAGATACCTCAAACGCTTAGACGTAGGATTTTTGTTTCATTTCACGTGTATATTTCGTGTGGCACAGTTACGCATAGATACCAATAACGTAAACACATACAACTACAAAAATATTACTAGGCGTTGCCGATCTATTACTTTTCATTCATACAAAACATAACCGAATGAGAAAGAAAGATATCTCGTTCTTTTTTACGCAATTATCTATTTTTTACAATAAACTTGAAAGATAAATGGAAAACAACAAAAAATCAGGAGTATTACCAAAGAGAGGGAAGCAGACTAAAAGATAGGAAGATCTACCAAAGGGGCGGAGACGGTTAGCACTAAACTGGCACAAGTGGGGGGAACTTGAGGAGGCCTATGTCGCAGGACAGCCTGACCTGGTGGCTGATACTAGTTGAAGTAATGAACACAAAAATTAAAAGTTAAAATGTACAACTTTAGCTAATCTTCTATTACAAAATATATATATATTTAAATTTTAGTCACAAGTAAAAGAAAAATTATTGTAAACAGGTTGTGATATTTACTTTACGAATTCGGACAATTCTTGGTTTTTTTACCGTTTATTTAGTGTTTTTATTTTAAAATGGCGCACTCTCACTTTACTTCTGCGGAGTGGGCTGGCATGCATCCTACCTACTAACGGCTCGTTTTCTTTAATGCGACGTTGTGTGTGTGTTTGTGTGTGTTTATGTTATTCTTTACAAATGGCGTTTTATTTTAAAACGACAATTTTATTATTTATTTTGTTTGAGAAAATCACTATCATATTTGGGAATTTTTTTAAAATTGTATTTAGAACTTTTTAGGCTTTTATAGAATTGTTAAAACTGTGGTGTCATTTAAAGTGATGCTGACAAAAACATATACAGAGTGTATATGTTTTTAATTTCCAACGCTATCAAACATGGCTTTAATTTATTTATGCTTTTTTCTTTTAATTTTCAAATTATTAAAATGACATAATAAACATAATATGATTTAAAATATAGTAATAGGAGCCGTATGACTAATAAGCTTGTATTTTATGCAATATATGAAATAATTTAAAAAATTCAGATTATTTTCTTAATGCTGTAGACATAAAAACGTGGTGTTCGAAACTCAGGTCAAGTAAATAAATATTATATTTTGTGTAAAGATGATAAATATTTAATTTGAAGTTTTTTTTTTGTATTTTTAGAGTTGCAAGATTTAATAAAATATGTATGTATGTTTAAAAAATAAATGTATGCATGTATGTTAATAGTAATTATAACTGTTATTTAAAGTGCCGATTAGTATTTTATCAATTTTTACTATAAATTATAAACAGTAACGTATTAAACGATATGATATAGTTTAATTTTAAAAATGTATTGGAGCTTATGCATTTTTTCTTTTTTTGTAAAGTTGCCATACTTTTTAATTTTTTTTTAGAAATGTATATTTTTATGTCATGTTGTTTATAAGACACCCTCAGAATGATTTGGACCTAATTAAAAATAAATAACCCATAGAATCATTGAATAGAATTTTTATGGTAAATTTTTAGCAAATTGTTAAGTTCATCTTCATTTTGAGGGTGCATGTAGAATTACTTATGCATTGGTCACTCGTTAAATTAACACTATATGTATTATATAAAGAAATTATATGTATGTTTCAACAAAAAAAATGTATTTAAAATAAATAACAATAAAAAATCGAATCCACAAACATTCTTATTAACATTCATACATTAAACAACAATCCAATATGGTCCTCTTTTTTATAATAAATATATATATATTTATAAAAATATTCAGTTTTTTGTTTATACTTAAATAAACATTTAGTTTACTTATTTAAATATATTTATATCCTAATAATTAAAACTGTTAAGAAATAAACACATTTGAATAATAAATTAATATTTTTTCGAAAGTTTTATTATAATTACTTTGGCAGTGTGTATGTGTATTATTATTACTGTGATTTTATAAAGCCACTCGCGTTATATTTCTTTCGTAGGTATTTATATATATTTTCTCAAAATATTTATTTTGTCTATCAACGCAAAGGTTGTGGATTCGATACCCAGTTTGGGGGAAATATTTTTTTCCTTTCACCGCTCTGGTATAGACAAATTGCGGCGTTAAGTTCCAACACTAAATATGCAATTTTGTTGCCTTAAAATGTATTAGTTTGTATGTTGGTTTCTCTATTGTGTTCAAATGTAAATATAGTCTAGATATAATGTTCAGGTTATATGAAATTAAAGATTTGTCTATTATTTTTTTTAATTGTATTACTTCTTTTTTTTTAATTAAATCCTTTATGACTCAATAATACTTAGTTTCACGCTATATCCCTATCAGTAGCCAAAAATAATTATACTGTCTCTGCATAACTCTTTCTCCTTGTCATCAACCCGCATATGCCCGCCGGGAGGTACTTATGCTATTTACCCGACATTCCTCCAGTATCACTCTTTATGATCTTTTCCCAAGTGGTAATCAAACCCACAACCTATCATACTTACGGTCACACTTTGTACCCCTGCGACACGACTGGCCTGTTTAAGCTCTCTCATAAGATTTATTACAATGTACTTGGGATTTTTTGTTTGTTTACTGGATTTATATTTATAAAATTTTGGGTTTATAAAATAAAAAAAACTTAGCATTTCATGGTTTTATCGTACTTGCTACTACAGATACAGAGATAGTGTGATTTTTAGATGATTTTGTTTAGTGTAAATTATTTGAAAGGCATTAAGGTTTTTAATAATGTCAAACCAATCATGAATAGTGAAAAATATTTTGAACGAAAAATAAGAGCAACTTGTAACGCCATGTTGTCGCCTCCAATATAAACAGAATACAATTTTGTATGTGATACAAGTTAGCTACTACACAAATTTAAAGCAGTAGAGGCCGTCGTGGACCGATATATATACATAAGTTCTGAACTGATGTTAATTTTGTGTTGAATTGAAAAAAATTACTTGAGTTGAGAAAAGTTAAATTTACTTGAGTAAAGAATCTATTGATTTAAATACTCTTGGGAAGGTCATTTAAAAAAACATTTAATTTAAATATTTAATTATAAATTAATATATAAAAGCAGACAATAGTCAGTACGTACTTTAACTAATAATAAAGAAATGCACTGCTCGGTACGTCGTTGACAACACTCATACAGACAGAGACGCTCGCACTTTGGTATCTAGGATTTACTTCATTTATGCACTCGACTTAGCCTCTAATTACAGGCGTCCCTCGTATAACACGGTACTTGTAAAACACGGTTTCGATATTACACGGTACAAGAATTGAGATTAATATAACACGGTTTCGATATTACACGGTAAAACGCTAAAAAATTGGAAACATTTTTCGTTGAAAAAGATCCTTCAGTTGTACGTAGCGGAAAATTTAAAAGAGAATTGAATAGCTCTTTAGCTCCTTATAGAGAAATTCTGACAGAATTGCAAGATCGAAATAGGCAGGTAGTTGCTACTACGTCAGATAACCTTTGTCATGATGGAGAAATAACTAGTGAAGAGGAGTTTCAACCAACCTGGAAAAAAAAAAAAGAAGATTAGCTGTAATTTCTGATGAGAGTGATGATGAAAATTAATTTTGTAATCGTAATAAGCTGTTTCTACTTGTTTTATAATATGTAATTATAATTATTAGTCATTGAATATATTTTTTGTTGTATTTTTTAATTTTTGTATTTCATCATAAAATTGAATTTCATTTATTTTTCTTAATAAAAACTTGAAGGTAACTTCCTTTTTCATTTATGTAGTATTTGGAACGAAATTTCAGCTATCATAAAATTTTACACCTTAAGATTTGGTTTCGATATAACACGGTACACATTGCCTTTATTTATATGATTTCAAGGTTTTGTATAACACGGTTTCGATATAACACAAGACAAGGTCTCGATACTACACGGTATACCTTGTTTCGAATAACACGGTTTCGATATAGCACGGTACGAATTAACCGTGTTATACGAGGGACGCCTGTACTTTCATGGAAATATATAGTATATTATATTTGAGATTAGTAGACGTGGATGATGATTCAGTCGTGGTGTTCGTCCTGCGCGAGCTCCTCCATGTCCTCCTGGTCGAACTCGGTGTCGTCTTCCGCCGTCGCCTCCTGGTACTGCTGGTACTCTGAGACCAGGTCGTTCACGTTGCTCTCCGCCTCATTGAATTCCATCTCGTCCATACCCTCGCCAGTGTACCAGTGCAAGAACGCCTTGCGTCTGAACATGGCCGTGAACTGTTCCGATATTCTCTTGAACAGCTCCTGGATGGCAGTCGTGTTTCCAATGAATGTTGATGACATCTTTAGCCCCTTGGGTGGGATGTCGCACACCGCGGTCTTCACGTTATTCGGGATCCATTCTACGAAAAAGCTACTATTTTTATTCTGAATAGACAACATCTGCTCGTCCACCTCCTTCATGGACATGCGGCCTCGGAAGATGGCTGCCACGGTGAGGTAGCGGCCGTGGCGCGGGTCGCAAGCCGCCATCATGTTTTTGGCGTCGAACATCTGCTGCGTGAGCTCGGGCACAGTAAGCGCGCGGTACTGCTGGTTGCCTCGCGACGTGAGGGGGGCAAAGCCTGGCATGAAGAAGTGAAGACGCGGGAAGGGCACCATGTTGACAGCCAGCTTGCGGAGGTCCGCGTTGAGCTGACCAGGGAACCTGAGGCAGGTTGTCACTCCGGACATGGTAAGCGATACTAGATGGTTGAGGTCGCCGTATGTGGGGTTGGGCACCTTGAGTGTTCTGTAGCAAATGTCGTAGAGAGCCTCGTTGTCTATGCAGTAGGTCTCGTCGGTGTTCTCGACGAGCTGGTGTATGGAAAGCACGGCGTTGTAGGGTTCGACGACGGTGTCGGACACCTTGGGCGAGGGCACGACGGAGTAGGTGTTCATGATGCGATCGGGGTACTCCTCGCGTATCTTGGAGATGAGCAGCGTGCCCATGCCGGAGCCGGTGCCGCCGCCCAGCGAGTGCGTGAGCTGGAAGCCCTGCAGGCAGTCGCAGTTCTCGCACTCCTTGCGTACCACGTCTAGCACGGCGTCGACGAGCTCGGCGCCCTCGGTGTAGTGGCCCTTGGCCCAGTTGTTACCGGCGCCGGACTGCCCGAACACGAAGTTATCGGGGCGGAACTGTTGGCCGTAGGTACCGGAGCGCACCGCGTCCATTGTGCCGGGCTCCAGGTCGAGAAGGATGGCGCGGGGGACGTACTTGCCGCCGTTCTCCGCCGTCGCAACTGTACAGTAAATACAAACAACATTAAATATGTACAATTTGACTTAGTATATCATAAATTAAGCATATATAAAGACAGTAAGCTGAGGGAACCTAATATTATGACAACTCGTTCCCTACGTTCCGTCTAATTTTTCGTGACACTTGGTGTTAAAGGACTGAACGCAACGCCGCGCTTTGTCTTATTACCATAACGGACCACTCTTATTTAAAAATGTTTACATCTGTTCAAAATAAAGACTATCATTTTTCGACAAATCTGTCAGTCAACGACTTGCCACTTAGTAGACATTGCTTGTTTTGAGTACTTATTTAAAATATATTAATATTACTTCAATCGGAATTGGAATAAATGAATCTGTTCATAAATGAATGCCAAAGAACGAGACAATATACCTTGAACTTTGCTTTGCAGAAAAAAAAGACGCGGTGGATCGAGTTTCAAAGAAGAAGACAAACACCTATTGTATTGTGTTACAAAATTGCGAACTTAGGTAATTTTGTATTATAATAGAAAAAAAAGCTTGTAAAACATATCTTGAATACTCTCTTTTTGTAGCTTCACGCCATATGTCGCACATAGCAGGGTAGGCAGAGGGAACCTTTTGAACCTAGTGTTAAGACACTCCGTTCTCGACAAGACAATTTCGTTCCACATTTAAGACATTTTTTATAATAATATAACACTATTTACACTAAGCAAATCATTTTAAGGAAAAATAAAGAATTTTTGGAATCTGTAGTAATATATGAACTAGATTTAATTTTGGTTTTTCAGTCATAGAACCAGATCGCACGCAACTTTCCGATTACGTAAGTTAAAACGAACGCAATGACATCAGTCGTGTTCCTCAAATTGAGGTGATATGGGGTGATGAATGATGGAAGTCGGAACCCAACGCCAAATTTCAATTTCTATGAATTTCATTTTAATTCCTAATGTTTCCCTAATAAACTCTAATCAAGGGTATACAGCAAGCAAGAGCCAGTGATTCATAGTTTGGCGGTCGTTGCACTAATTAATTACGGTTGAGACGGTGCGCCCGCATGCTTTATCTTCTGTGAAATTTTAACGGTTATTCTCGAGAGAGACCCTCGCGGCTCAGTTCGAAATGTCTGTAGTTGGTAACACACGAAGTTAATGTTCGATTGCACCCACCACTAAATGTCTTTAAAAGGGTAAAAATTAAGACAGCGTCACAGTCACAGCCCAGTAGCGACACGTTACTTTTTTTTATATATATTTTTCTATTTTTGTGACATTACGGCTAGTGATAAAACTCACCGCCGTGTTTTGGCTACTAAAGTAACAAAATTAGAAAATATGCTGTTCCCTCGCGTGGACATAGAATCCGTAACTATTTAGTCACTGTTCCACTGCGCCACAATGGCCTCACGATGACTTTAATGAATCTTTAAGTGCTTCCTTACCAGAGGACTATATGGGAGATAATTTAGGACATAAGTGTTATTTAGGTGGATAAATAGTGACAGAGTTATTTATGACTAGCGCCGGTTACGTAGGCACTTCCTAGTTCACGAGTGGTCGCAGCTTCTATTCTTGTCTTATGTAATTATATTGGCTATGGTAGTTTGTGTTATATAATTCCGCGAGAGACGTAAACATATAGGAAGAGGTATTAGAGACATTAGTGGTGTAGGATGGACTTGGTTCGTGTCTTGTATACGTAACGTGACAATTTTTCAGTTGGCTTAAAAGAGACGAACTGAAAAATTAGAATTGTACCCAACAATCCCAATTTAGCTTTTTAAAGGCTTTCGTTTTTCAATATAGACAAGTGTTTTCGGCTTTTTTAGATATAATTGACAATATAAAATTGCCTACTGCAATAATCGCAGAGAAACTTGATTCAACCGAAAAAAATAAGAACATGCCGTTCTGAAAAAACGGAACATTTCTGGTCACGTCATGTAATCGACTGACATGAGTTAGAAAACCAGAAACTGACATTAATTCGCGGGGAATGCATACCCTTTTGTTACTTTGGTGCATAGCTGATAACTTTTTATAAATTGTATGTTCCGTTGACCAACAATCACGGTACGGAAATCCTTTCAGCATTTCGTGTAAGTAGAATGTGGAAAACAAAAACAACCCCAAAAATTTCTTTATATTTCTCAATGATCTATATTATATAATAAATAACTATAGTCCACAGTAACATTTTAAAATAAATTTCTTTATATAGTTGGTACTAGTGATCCAAAGCTACGCTCCGTTGCGCTGCGCCTGCGCCGGTCGACCAGACTACAGTTACAATTTACATGCACCTAAGCAAAGCGCTTATATGCCCGTGAGACCGAATATATATGAATTGTAAAATTATTTGATTTGCTTACTAATTACTTGGACTTTCATCCGTTTCTACGGAGAATATCTTTAGAGTTGATTTATTATATTCATAGATTTGTTAAAGTAAACTAGGTATAGTTTATATTTCAAAATTTGTTATGGACTTGGTACATGTCAAATGACAGTAAACGCAATTGTTGATAAAATACAGCGTTGAATTACGCCACTGTACGGAACGGAGTGCCTTTACACTCTGTTCCCTCTGAGAACGTTGTTATGTGCGGGGTATAACTACAGCGTATAGCTAAATGTTTAAAATGGAATAAATAATGTCGAACGTTGTGGGTAGAATGCTACCAATCACTATCACAGTGGCGCAGCGTCTAACTGTAAACGCAAAGGTTGTGGGTTCGATTTCATTCGAAAGAATATGCAAGAAAATATATGATGATGAGTTTGAAGCTCAACAAGTAATGTCTTAAAATTGTGCGGACAGTGAAGAACGACGCTAGGTTCTCTCTGCATAATTTTAACAAAGGCTAATAAACTCACCAGAGGCCTCATTATAGTATACGGAGATGCGCTCTAGCTGCAGGTCGCTGGTGCCGCGGTACACGCCGGTGGGGTCGATGCCGTGCTCCTCGGATATTATTTCCCAGAACTGTTGACAAAGAAAATAATTAATTAGATATGTTAAAAAAAATATTATATACCTATATGTTCATGAATGTAATTATATCGGAACTAACTTTATAGGTGTCCCGTACAAACGCGTAGTGGGTAGTATTTTTTAATACATCATTATTTTTTGGAAAGAGATACCTATACATTTATAGATAGATATAATCATATATTTTAATACCGTCACTTGAAAGATATTTTATAATTAAAATATCTTTATATTATTTAATTTTTATCTAATTAAAATATATATTAAACATAAAAATAAGAAAGAAGCAGTTGTCAATTCGATTCCCGTGTCTTAATGGGAAAGGAGTGTTTTAACACTAGGTCCAAAGATTCCTTCTGCCTACCGTTATACACTGTGAAGCTTAAAAACCAAGTATATAACGATATATAAATAATAACCTAAAACTAAAATATATCACCTAAACTAATTTTATTTTTACTATAGTATTAGAGTACCAACATCGCGTTCTTAAAGGACATTCGCCCTACATTCAAAACAATCAGATATGAGTAGCGAGTCGTTTGTGACGGGTGACTAACGTGCTATATAAAAGTGGGTAATGGATGACTTGTATAGTCATAAGATTGCGTTTCTTTGTAATTATTGTATACTAATGGCTTTAGTGGCACGGTGATTTAGTCTCACGAGGGGATCACGTTCGATTCCCACTCGGGAATGATTGTACTTATCTAATATATATTATTTTTAAGAGCCTAAATATTTTAATTCATATCGTCTAGGGTGTACCTATCATATAGCAAGGTGGCCAGAGGTAACCTAATATATAAGGCACTCCGTTTGTCACATTGTACCCAGTTTTCGAATAACAGATATTTGAGATTTACTTGTAACCAACCAGAGGTAGAAAATAATACTAATGCATTCCCCCCGAGTGGAATTGAACTCACACCCGTCTTGTTTATAGTCAGATGTTGCTCCCTCCTGAGCAGAGAGATGCTAAAAGTAACTTCTTTTGATATATCAGATAGGAAAAACACGCATATTGCTTATAAGTATATTTTATGTCCCAGAGGGATTTCCATTGTCACCAGAACGTTGTTGATATAGTTATTATTTATAATTTGATAATGATTACTCAGAAGTTTCAGAGTGGAGTTTCAACTCGCAACCATCGTAGGCATGACAGACCATCTGACAACAATGACGTCTGTATGACAACAACAGTGACAACAATATCTGTAGACATTCATATAATAATATTTATATGTATATTTTTGTATACATAATATTATTCGCGTAGATAGTATAATTATAAAAAAACATTAAGTACTTTTTAAATAAAATGATCTGGACTCTGTGGGCAACGACGACAAATTAAAGATTCATCTACGCATCACCGTCCCCTTATCCCGTTCTCGGCCTTGACATGTAACAGACTACGGCTTATACGTTACGGCTACTTATAAGTTATATAAATGCACATGCACATGCACAACATGCACATGAACTGATAGATGAAATATGTAAAGGTAAACAAGTATGGCTAGAATGGCAATTAGGTGACTGTTTATATTTGTATTATAATTTTTTAAGTCAAATTGTGATGTTTGATTCTGCCTCCTTACTAAACGAATCTAAAAAGAGTCATATTTTTATGTTCACTTGTTGTTGTTATGTAAAATACGTAAAAGTAAACAAATTATTTAGAAAAACGCTTCAAAAATACATTGAGTAGTAATTTAAACGTTACGTTACAATATTTATCCACGCCATATTACTATCATATGACGGGTATCACTTTACAACAACGTTTACACGAATGTGGTAAAAACTATACAGATTATTTATACTAAATACATACCTGGATCTAGATTTTTTGTTTTAAGTGTAAATATTGTCTGGATTTTTGATCCTATAATACTTTCTTCAGTTTAAAATACACCAGCACAATCTACGTTCATCAACGTCGGTGTCGCGACGCGCACTGCCTACTGACGCATAACAAATAACTATTTTAGTTTTTTCCTCAACTGTCTGTCTGTCTGTTTATTTTGTTGGAAATTACTATATTAATTAATTATTATTTAATGTGAATTTAATTATATATAAATCTGACTGAGACTTAACCTGTGAGCGATGTGATATTATCGACGCCATAGTCGATATTGCTTTAATTGATATACAGGTTTGACTCCAGTAAACACATTATGATGAATTACACAGTACACAAATGAATTACACAGTAAACACATTATGAATCACGCTATCTCTCAAACTCTCGTACAAATAATATCGTTACAATTTAGATATTTTTGGCATTTTTATCGGTCAACGGTCGCATAGTATTCGAAAAGGATATGTCTAGTTTTGGGAAACTCAATGGAAAAATATATAAAATGGAACAATCTAAATTCGGAGACTTACATAGAAGCAAATTTTTTTTTATTGAATTCAGATAATTTCACAAATACATTTCTTTGAGAATAATCAAAATAAATGCCTTTTTAAAATTAAGATAACCCTTTATACTTCCATATATATATATTTTGAATACTTTTGATTTTTAATCTTGTTTGATTTTTAAATTTGTTGTGTATACATATACACAACACAACATTAAACACATTATTAATTGTATATATTTTTTTAAATTATTCTTTATGAAAAAAAAAGTAGATTTTGAAAGCATATTGATAAATTTTCTCCTATTTAATTGAACATTAATAAGATTTATTTAAAGTGTTTATCGACGCTCAGGACTGTTACAATCTGTACGTACATTAAAACTAAAGTATTTAATATTTCTTAACCATAAAATATAAATCCTTCGCGCGGTCGACACACGGTTACACTATATGAATTATTTATATATATCTAAGGACTACCTGTTATCTACTGACGAATTTATAATCAATAAGATAGGACTTCCTTGTTTTATGAGGAATGTTCTAAAAATTTTTTTATTCAGAATGAGTCTCAGTGCGTATTGAAAGATTTTAAGCTTTTCTGTTAATAATATGTAGGTAGATTGATAGAAAAACTGATAAAGATGGTAGAAGAGGTCATTTCCAACTATTTTTACTGCATAGTCCTAAGATATTAGGAATTTAATATTTTTTCGAATATATAAATCATATATGAGCATTAAAATGTTTCATATGTGACTGTAACGCGACGGTTATGGGTTCGATCCCCACTCGAGAAAGTGTAATATTTATTTACCTTTATATTTCCATTTTCTTCGCTCTGGTGTCGAGGCAAAGCGCGGAGTTGAGTTCTGTAACTCAACGTAATGCCTCCAGAATTCGTCAGAATGTGGAGAACAGAATGTTTTAACACCGAGGTTTCCTCTGCCTACCCTGCTGTGTATGGGATACAGCGTGAAGTTGAAAAAAAAAATGTTTTATCCAAATTTTGAAAAATTTTGAAAACATCCTCCCATTGTGCGTTGTTTTTTTTTCTTGAGAACAAAAATGTTACTCTCTCTGTTATATATTCTTAAGATATAAATATTTTATCTCCAATTTAATGGAATTCGTTAACGACTAGATAGGTAGGTACTACAAGTATAATAATATCAAAAATTACTAAAGATTTGCTTATAATTAAAAAGTTTTACGAGTTTATATTATAATAAAAAGAAACAAAATACGTGTTTTAGGGTGCAAGCGTCGAAAAGCTTCCTTTACAAAAGTTTAATTCAGTGTTGAGACCAATATTGAATAAATGTAGGGGATATATACATACAAACGTGTGTTGACACGTTTAAACTTGCCTCGTAGTGCGTGCGAGTTGTAATTGAGAAATATATTTAAAAGATAAGAATTAGAAATGTTGTTCTCATTGTGATAAGAATACATGAACGTCATCAAACTGGTCAAGTATGAGTCGGAATCGATCATGTTTAAGTAATATTTCACGATTGGAGGTCAATTGAAAATATGCACAGCTCAAAAAGTTGATAAAGCTAAGTTAGTTTTTGAATATAAATATGACAACACATAATTATGATCTGAATCTGACAGATATATTAATTTTTTTTTTCGTCTAATATTATATACGTACTAATATTATAAATGTTGAAGTATATGAGGATGGATGTTCCTGCCACTTTCACGCAAGAACTACTAAATCGGTTTAAATTACTTAACTTTTATAGTAATATAGTTTATAGCATAAAATAGCATAAGTATAAGTTAAAGCGGGCGAAGCCGCGCCTTAGCCGCTAGCCGTCATAAATTACTTCTATATACTAAATTTTCACTCAATAATATTTTTGTTTTAATGCAAAGGAATTTTCCTTCCTTTGCATTAAAACAAAAATATATATATACTTGTATATTAAGAAATAATCCTCCATAATATTAAAACATAATTAACTGTATTTTAAATTCACTTAAACAAAAGAACAAAGTAGAAAAACTAGTACAAAAGTTATAATTTAGATCGATTTTTATTGATCTGTGCTGTGCCTTGATAACTGGTTTCTCACATCGCGTGACGTCCGTCCGTAGGTCAAACTACGCTTTGACATTATTTCTGACTCTAACTATGAGTTTTTATTTTATAAATATAATAATTCACTTTGGATAATAAGAAACTAAACTAAAAAACTATAATAAGAAATTTCGGGTAATCCTCTCTTAGTACTTTAGGAGCATAACTCCCAAAAGAAATCTACAGTTATTTTGTCTGTACGTATATATTTTTATATAACATTTCTTTTTTATAACCAAACGGAGAAAGGCACGTGGAGAAAATTAGATTCCCCTGCCTACGCTATGAGCTTTACGCTGTATCCACAAAGTAAGGTGGGTAGGCTGAGGGAACCTAATGTTAAGTTCTCCACTCCATTTCCATTAAGACACTTTCGTCGAAATTTGGAGGCATATTGCATTGCTTTATTTATATACTTTATTATATATAAATAATTATAGATTTCAGTTAACGGTCCTCCTGATTAGTATCTGTAACCCCGTTTCGCCATTTTTGTACACTTCCTGTTTATACAATAACGGTGCACGGACAAACATACACATTACACATATAAAATGGATCTGGGTTTTGTGATTTTATCTACATTATTTTATCTACGCTATTCCCGCTTTATATGACGCCAATAAATACTTGATTTTACGCTGTGTGGGTAATTTATGCATTGGATAAATCTGCTGAGGCTTGTCTTGGCGTTGAAGCACAAGCGTGGGATTGTAAATGCTACAGGTTGAGGGTTGGGTGGGAGAAAATGAAATATTTAATACTAGCGGGTCCGTGCGACTACGCCCGCTTTAAATATACAAATTTTATTAAGTATTTCGATGATATTAAAATATTTCAATATAGTCGTACATATACATTAACTCGATAAAATCGCAATTCATTGAAGAATCATTCACAGATTACCTTCATTGATGATCCAATCAAATTCAATTTAGGCCTATTGTAAACGCATTAGTGTCAGACGGTTGTCGGTTCGAATCTCGCTGGTTCATTTCAAATGTTTGGGCCTAGTTTCAATTGTAAAGTTATTTATGTACATGTCATTTGCACTTTGATTAAGCAGTATATAAAGTTTTATTTCGAGTACATTCTATTATAATATAACACTAGTTAGTACATAATTAGGTACTCAATTAGCCCTAATCGAAGCCCTAGCTTTTGATGAGCCATCTGGTCAATGCACGAAGCCATTCACACAAAGGGTTTACAAAAAGGGTGACAAAACAATGAAAAATTATCCGCCCCCTCCCTTTTGAAACCTGGGAAGCCAACGATTTCCTGCTAACTAGTGATCGATGTGATTGTAGACCTCTCTTAATTTTGTTATAGTATATGGAGATCACCATGCGATTTCAGGAAACAATGGTTATGGGTTCTATTCACACAATTTGTTTGTTTGTTTGTTATTGGCTAGGATACTCTGCAGTTTCCGTCTAATCTTAGAGATATGGCGTGTTTAGAAAGAGAGATAAATTAAAATAACTTTTCCCCAAGTTTTCCACTTGAGGAAATAATTTATTTCAATTTATAATCGAAAAATATTATCGTTTAAATTGTCTTGTTTGACCAAAAATGAAGATCTATACCGCTGGAACCTAAAAGTATCCCAAAAATAAGCAGAAAATCGAGAACGGACAGTCTTAACACAAAATTTTTCCCTATTTATGCATGTAATGGCATTTAACAGGTGTATTCTAAATAATACAAGTATACAGAGTACCTACCTAATGAAAAGTGGTCAATAAAAGCTATTAGAAACAGGTTTTCAGCCTAATTTTTGACCTTGTTTTAAAGAAACAAGTTTGAAAATGCTACACAAAATTTATAATAGTCCAATATACATTTTCAATGTACGGGCTTCCCTAACAGCCATGATTCATAGGAAATTAAACCTTACAATTTGTGTGTTTAAATGCAAATGTCATCGCAATGGGCGCCGAACAGACTAGACTAATTTCTAGACAAAACGTCAGCCATTAATAATCTAGGCTTTGCCTGGAATCCATTTATTATTCACTTTATGGAATTGAAAATGCAATAGTAATGTTATATTTTAAAGAAAGCTTTTCCAACACATTACAAGTTAGACGCCACATAGGGCCACTTGTTTTACATACAAAAAAGAGAGTGTAGTCGACACCTCACGTTATCGATCTCCACGGCAGACAGCTAGTTTACGACATTCGGGCGCCGCGGGCTTACTGATATAATATGTACACCATATTATAGTACAGGCACAGTCAATTTACTTAATGCCAATTTGCTAGAATTTATCGTGAAAGACAGCGTTTTACTATGTGTATGACTTATGAGTAGACAAAATAAGTTTGTAAGTAATTCTTAGGTTAACTGTAGATTTTTTCGGATTTGTGAAGATAATAGTTGTTAATAGCCTAAATCGATATACTCATTTTTTAAATATTATAAATCATCTGTAAATATATATTATAATAGCGACCACCTCGCGGCTTCGCCCGCTTAATCTTATGAATTATTTGTTTAATAAGTTTGTGCTGCTTTAATAAATGATATGTGCTTACTTAAATTATTATTCAATTCAATCAAAGAAAGCAAAAAATATAATCTGTTGTCGTTATAATTTTAGTGTAGATATTTATGCATCTTCCTGCTAAAATTAATATATGGAACTGTTATTTGTATATAAAATAAAAAATTGGAACAAAATTTTTGACATAAATTTTAATTCATTTTTAATCAATTTTACTCTTCATTGCTTAACAAAAAAAGTCCAACTGGAAATGTCAGCTGCATTAAAAAAATACAATTTTTTTTTTAATTTACGCGATTTATCTATTTAATAAATCTAGTAAGAAATAAGAATAAGAAGAAATGATAATAAAAACTTTATACGTAGCCCAAAATATATAATTTCAATCACGACTATACTAAATGCACAAAACATTTCCTTTTTTGCTCGGCGGCCATGACGGCTGCAATTTGAAAATAGAACACCAACTTTTTCTTATTGCATCGCTGCTTGGACGTTGACATCAGTGAATACTGCATTATTTTCGGACAGTCTCCCAGAGTGTTGCCATATCTTGATTTAAATTGTATATTTCTGTATTGAAGAGGGTGTTTGTTTTTTGCTCGGTTAGCTTAGGGAGAAGTTAAATTCAAATGAAATCAAAAGAGATTAAAAATGATTTCTTTTATATTTCATTGATGTTGTGACGGATTATTTTTAAGAATATTTTAATATAAATTGAATACATCATTAGCAATCATTGGCAAAATGATATTTTAATACATTTATATTATATCTTGTATATTATCGGAAAGTTTAATAATAATATATAGTGCTTACTTAAACGAAAATATAACCTAACCTAAGCCCTACCTAATCCAATGAGGAATAATCACCAAATTTAAATTGTATCTCATCATATTGTATATTAAAAACAAAAAATACATGTGAAAGAATTATTTTGATACATCAATTAGTTTTTGAGATATTGTACTTTAAAGTAAGCACGTCGTGCTCGACCGGCGTCACGTCATATTTGCCCGCACACTTGCACGCTCAATTCGTCGCAGTTCGCGGTCTTCTGTACCTGACGTTTCACCACAAGTTTCTAAAATGTCTATTAAAGTGAATATTAGAAAATCGTGTGTTCTATATTATCTGGAAAAAATGTTTTTTTTTCCAGGAAGTCAAAATGCGAAAGAAATAGTTAACCAGCCTATGTCGAGATAAAATCATGGTTTATTCTTGTGAAGACGATTTTGACGTAAATATAGTGAAATTAGCTTCACGATGTATCCCGGGGGATCCTAGTGTTAAGACACTCAGTAAAACATAAGTAAGTAACAAACAAATAAAGCACTGCGTGAGATCTCCTGACTATCACCGCCGGCGACTAGCGAGTGTTGGAAAGTGATGTCACACGCCGGCCACGCGACTGTGAGCGGCACTCGAAATTTTTTAATACTTCAAATGGCTGTAAACCATAACTACTTGGTTATTTTTAATGAAACAATAGCTAGTGTATTTGTATACATAAGAACTTTGAAACATTATTTAGTATCTATTAACATTCCTCATTGTATCTAATTAATTTAATTTCTAAACGTAACATCAAATACAAACGATAATTAAACAGTAACTTGCATCAACTTTTAACTGCTATCTGTTAACTACAAAGTAGATTTTGTTATCATTAAGGTAAGTGCACATAAAATTCAACAGTTGGTGCCAATTGATGAACAACAATCCAATTATAAATCACTATGAAAATAAAATTACTGTTAAAATCTCAGTTAACGTCAACATTTTTGTTGCGGATTTGATATATTTCTGAATGAAGGCTGTTGTGTGATGAAAGATCAACTCAGTCGTGTTGAAAGTACTAGTCTCAAACTCTTTCTACAAAATGTGATTTTTTCAAAAATTTCTTAGATTCTTATAATTGAACAAAAAAAAAGGAAATAGAAAACAAGTGTTAACACAAGCAGCGCACGATAACGACACCACTTAAATGTAATTATCATACTCATAGTATGTTAACTAATAAAGGAGCTCGCTAAACATGTGTAAATCGTTCCAGTTAATACAAAGTACAAACTAGATCTAATTTAATAGGAAACTTAAAGTTCTAGTGAAGATAGTTTGTTTTTCTATTGATTTATACCATTGAATAGATAGAAAAGTGACTTATCTCTCGTTTTTCATTCCCCACTCAGAATTGAACCTGATTATGCCAACAATTCAATAATTAACGATATTGTTTGCTTATTTTACTTCAAGTCTTTAATTTTGCTATTTTAGTTTAAAGTATAAGTTAGTTTAACAAACATTAAAACGATGATAATTAGGGTATGAAGTAAATAATAAAATAAATTAATAAAGAAAAAAAAAATTACCCCTAATTTTCTCACACAAAATATTTATAACCTAAAAATAAATAGATATTTATTTTTACAAGATATTTAAATTTTTTTTCTAGCAAGCGTTAACATGTGTGCCATGTTACTCTCGGGACTCGCTTCAAGTTTGGATTTAAAAAGAAACAAAAACATTAAACAGTGTTGATATAAACCGAATGGCATCGTGTAAACATTCTAAGCCGCCTACCCTAGGAATCACCTTAAACGGATGTAGATGCTTACTTCTGTTAAATAAATTATTCATATTTAGACATTTTATTTTAATTATTTTTATTTTATTTCAAATATAATTTCATATATTTCTAACTATTTAGAAATGTTACTTATCAACATTTAACATTCTTTGTTTAAAATAAATTATACTAAGATCCGCGTTTAACTTAAGCTTTACTTAGACTTATTAGATTTAATTATTTCGCTTTTTAAGGAAATAATTTAAGATAATTGAAATTATGTAAATGTATATTTTGATAAGCTTGTCGAAAAAGCTTAATAAACTAAGCCAAATCATATATGCGAGTATGTTTTATATGAAGTGATATTGTTGCACACGACATTTTGTGGTGCAGCTCTCAGATTTACAGTATAATAATAGTTTAACCACAGCAGGAAAATAATTTACAGACGGACAAAAACGCAACGGCCGTTGACCCAAAGCCACCGCCGTGCTATTTGCACAGATACAAAAACTACGATTA
>JBAIZZ010000193.1:382713-412424 GCA_037355905.1 Heliconius aoede
ATAAATAAATAAATAAATAAATAAATAAATAAAATGGATGGACATAATTAATGTGGCTTAAACCTATGCGAAATATAGAGTTCCCATAACATTTATAACAGATTATTAAGCGAACTCCATCTAAAATTAGAGCTAACTGTACCCGAATCTAATGATCGTCAAACAATAGGTTGATTCGTACTCGCAAAATCGTCATTTTCACTCACAATTTGACAGAATACCCGTAGGGTTGCCATTGTTCTTATTAATAAAGCATGATTTTTGTTTTTAAAATTCAATATTTATTAATGGAACTAGGCACGCTTTTAATTGCCATTTGTTTTGAGGGTTTAGATTTTTATTAAATAAAAAACAGAATTTATTAATAGTAAAACTAAGTATAAACTATAAAAGTAATTTATAATTTTTGTACTTTTTTTAGCTTCACAAGGAGAAGGAAAAATATATATTTTTTACATTTTGTTTTAAAATTGAATATGTTTTGTTAATCGCTATTGGTATTTACATAATATATTGGGCAGTAGCCCTATCTAAACTCCGAATCTAAGGCCATGCATTAAAAAGTAATTCTCCATCCTAAAGTGTTCATGGACGGGCTACTAAAATGATGATAGCAAAATAGTAAAAGAGCAGAAGTCACGATGACATGACATAGTATGGAGTACAGTTATAATCTTTACATCAACAATGTTTTTTAAGTATATAAAAGTTTTTTGTATTTTAACATATAATGTCTCTCCTTTGTTTGTTATGGGAAAGCAGTATTATTTTGATATTTTAATTAGTTATTTGTTATTGTATGTTGCAAAATTAATAACAGTTTCTTTGATTGATGAATATATCGAATTTGGAAATGTCTGGAATTACCATTCTTTAATTAGTTACTCGTAAAGTAAATTTAAAATATTAAATATGAAAAAAAAACGTAGTAGAGACGACTCTATAATTTAAAATATTTAAATACTCCCCCGAATAAGATTTGACCCTACAACAAAAGTTCAAGACAGCGTCATTAAGCATACAGAATGGTACATATTCATGGTCCAAACTCCAAAGAAATAAGAGTCCTGTATAAATCCGTAGCGGCCATAAATCATCGGGCAGATTCGCACAATGCCTGACGTAGTGGTACCGTCGAGAATTGACTATTTTCACTACTTTCTTTTGTATTATCGAAAGTTTATATTGTATTGTGATTTGTGATTATAATTAATTAATTTAGATCTAGTATAACTCTATTTTTATTTCAATAAATATTTATAGATTTGTGTTAGTGTCAAAAAGACACCACGGATTTCATTTACGGAATAGATTGATTGAACCGATTAAAAATCCATTTTACACTAACTGTTTTGTGATGAAAGCCTACTTAAGACACTAAGCTTATTTTTTATGGTTACCGTTTAGTTTTTTTTATATAAAAATATTAATTTTCTAATATAATTATTTACGTAAATGAAGACATGGATACCAATTCTAAAGAGATCTTTAAAACGCCGTTAGTCGCAGACGCGTGGGCAGTTCGCGAGACAAACGTCGAATTGTTCCTTTTTTGAGATCGGTCTTTTTGCATTATTCAGAATTATTTAGCCTTCTTGGGATAGTTTCAGTTGTATATATCAAGTGTTGGATATTTTACGGCTTAATGTAAAATAGCACGAAATTAAATCAAGAGTAATAATAATATATTGAATCTTTTGCTAAGACTATTTTAGCTTTGCTCTGTATGCCGCATATAGCAGGGTAGGCAAAGGGAATATTAGTAATAAGAAACTCGATCATAATTTTTCTAAAAAAGTTTCTAAAAAATTCTTAACTATTTTATTAGCTTCACGCTGCTTCTTGGACAAAGCAGCGGCTGATGAGACCTGGTAATCAAGTGCTAACCCTAACTGTGTTAATGAAACCGTCACGCTTACAGTCGCATGCTTGCGTCCCTGCGCCATGACGGCGTCCTATTTTTATAATATCTCTAAGAAAACGAAACAAGAGAAACAAACATATCAAAACCGTAAAAAAATCGTAGAATCTTTGATTACATACATAGTTATAGAATAGATATTTCTAAAACCGGGAATAGGAGAGGAGTAAACTTGTAAATTAGATTTTAACATTTGGCGCGGCGCCAAAATGTCATTGACACTTAGATGGCGGTCCCGGGAATGCGCGTCCTGTGAATCACTTAATTAAAATATCTAAATATTTAAACCACCATAGTGCAGTGGGAATGTGTTTGAATAAATAAAACGTTTTTTGGTTCAGAATTTATTAAAAAAAAGTTCAAAATATACTCTCTGTGATATATTGTCTCTACACCGCAACTTGGTTCTCATCCACTTCCATGGGTTGGCTGGAATTAATTTCTTTTAGAGATTAGTCCACCATTGTAAACTATCTTCATGTTTTTATTACATGGAATAAGGAATATATGTATGTAAATACATAGATATTCATTGGGTGGTAGTAAATTGTGTCTAACTGACAAACCTAAAAAACCAAATAAATTAAAACTATTAGCTAAATATTATTTTATTGGTTGGTGAAGTCATGGCAAAGTTTTATAGTCTGGTGTTTCACGGAATCATGGGCAATGGTGACTACTTATACTTAGGTCTAGGTAAGACTTTTGCTTTCCTGAATAATGCTTAAAATATCACTTAGGTTCATTATAACCGACTTCTGTGAGAAAAGAAGATTATCAATTCAACTGGTTTTTTTTTTTGCTTGTTAGCTTTGGACTGGGTGAACCGATTTTGATGATTTTTTCTTATTTGAAAGCTAGTGTTTCCCGCGTCCCATTTTCTTGGTTCATTTCTGACAATCACATCAGTCTTAAATTTGCATTCGATATGTGCGCGACAAATGGACGAATAATTCAATATCACGATTCTTTTTTTATTTGAAAGGATGCACTTCTTGATGGTTTAGTAATTTGATATTGTAGTATGATTGTTGTTTTTATGTAATTTTTTTTAAAAATTTTAGTTCGTTATTTGAAACAACGTTGTACGAAAGCAGCAAACAAAATATTAACATTTTCATTAGCTTTCATTAAAAAATCTATGAAAAAATTAATAGATCGCTCGTAATAGGTGAACAGATATCGATATATTACACTGTTGGTACATTTTGATAGAAATGGGATAAACAGATAGGTCAATTACCTCACTGTATATCGTCCACCTAGCGTCGTAAATTAATTTTCGCCAGTTTGCCAGATTAACGGATGCTTTTTTTCTATTTTAAGGGTTTCAACGATTTTGTGTTTATACCTATAGATATTTATACCTATATATATATATTATATATTATATATATATATATATATATATATATAGGTAAATGCAACACTACATTATTATTGGTCTTCTCCCTACACTTGCAGTATTGTCTTCGAATCCGCGACTGTCACACAAAGACATTTTCCCAAATACGTCGCACAATGAACAAAATTTAATTTAATGTTAAAACTTTTACCGCCGCAAAAAACACGGAAGCATAATACACATCGAATGGACGTTATTGGCAGTACAATAGAGGTGCCGATCACTTTAATACATTTGATGGACGCGCGACACCGAAATTTAGCTTTCAAAATGCTGGTACTCATAAAGATGAGTGTGCAGAAACAGCACTCATTTTGACAGAAAATAATTTAGGGTTATAGGGTTCGAACTATAGATTTTTTAAGACTATGTAAGAGGTTAGGGGTTAGATTCCCACTTGAGATAATGAAATAAGTATTTAATATTTTCTGTTAATGTTAATGACGCCAGAACGAATAAATTACTCCACTCGGAACGGAAAAAATAATATTTACTTAAAAGTCTAGAATAATATTTACTTAAAAATATACACATTAGTACGACCAAGTTCCGTAACAATTTCAGAATGGTGGCGCGCTCGGGATGTACAGGTTACAGATATTGACGAACTTAAGTTTGCGGGCTAGAGTCGGTGTCAGAGATATTGTATGAAATTATTAGTTCATTAATTATAAGTTTATAATAATGTTTACGAAATGAGTTATTTAACATTTTCTCTTTTTAGCAACATTCTTTCATATAGATTTTTTTTTGCGTTGATTGTTTCGAATCCTTCATCATATAATTAATATTATTTTAAGGTTTACTAATACTACAGTCAGACAGAAATAGATAGATATATAGATTATTGATAACACTGACATTTACTGCAGTTAATATTAATAGGGTTTTGATAAGAATATATCGTCGTCAGGTTAAAGATGCGTTTTGTTTACATTTCACAATCAAGCAAGCACGAGAACACACATGCTACTTGTGCTTGTGAGAATTCAAAAATATTATTTACCCTACATTTTATTAAAAATAACATTTAGTAATAATTAAAAAAATATTAAATAATAGAAAAACTGACCGGACAAGTGTGAGATTAATTTATGTTGACACCTAGAGTAGGCAGGTTTTGATATCCGCGTTTATTATTTTTTACTCTTCTACAGAGACTTTTATTTCAGCTCGACAACGCCACGCGATCGAAATAAACGGTCTTAACAGACGGACAACACTGATCATATAAGGGTTCTGTTTCCTTGGTAAAAGGAAGGGAACCCTAAAAACAAACAAACTTTTTTATACAAAATTACTTTAAAAAAACACATATAAATTAGTAGTATATAATATATCTAGAGCCAAGCCTCGTTAGCGCCTAAGTAGTGAATCATTGTAGGCAAAATAATAATTATTGATTGTAACTCGCATACGAGTATATGTAGAATTAAACTGGCACCATGATTATGTGTTGATATGGTTAAGCGTCTAAGACATATATATACAATTATCTTGTAATACAATCTTTTTAGATCTATAAAATATATATTTTAAGGCTGAGGGCGTATAGAGGAGAACTGATGTTCATAATACTTGTAAGAAAAATATACATGTTGTTCTTGACTTGTTGTGTTGTTCCCTTTATTATTATTAGTATTTAAGTTCACACACACACACACACACTAAGTTCCCAGGTTGCACCTGCATATCCTGCTATGTGAGGGAAACACCGTGAAGCTAAAAAAATATTTAGTGAAGTTGAATTTGAAATTAAATAAATCTAATAATATATATACCTAATTCTAAAAAAAATCTAGTGAAATATTTTTTTCATTATAAGAGATAAAATGGCCACGGTGCAGTGTGTTAACACCTGCTAGTGGTCGTGAGTTCGATGCTCACTTGGAAAAATACATTATTCCGTGCCTTGACTCTGTTATATGCGAAAGACATTATTATTGTTATTATTGTGACATTATTGTTTTTATTTTTGAACCATTTCTTTTTTATTGAAGAAATTATCGTTACAATTTGTTTTGAATAAATTCTAAATTAAATAAAACAGGCTGTAACTAGTAAAAACGGGGGTCAGACACCAAACGTCTAAACAGTAGATATAAATAGCTGCTGATCGATTGAAGTTCAGGTCACTTGAGGTTATTGTAAATACCTACTTGTTTTTCGTTCATAGAGAAAGCCATACTTAACTACCTACGGCATGTTACTTTCGTTGTCCAATTGTGAATTTCGTCCGTCGTCGTCGCAGGGGTACAAGCATGTTACTGTAAACGCTATCATCAATTGGTTCTCACTCTATTTCCACTCGAAAAGCCGAATAAAATATTTAATATTTTTATTTCCTCGGTCTGGTGATGACGACGTTGATTGCCGCCAATTAACATACAATGCATCCAGTACTTGGCGGAAAGTGGAGAACAGAAGTGCGTGAAATGTGGAACGGAGTGTCTAAATATTAGGTTCCCAGGTTCCCTCTGCCAACCCTGCTAAGTGGAGGATACAGCGAATCGAAAAAAAAACACATTCCTTGCGCAAGATGTGTGTACTGTGTACGCAATTGCTTTTCTATTACACTAATTTAAATAGGTCATATTGATACTTACAATTGCCCATCAACAAAATGTAATATACCTATACAACAGATAAATGTGGTACTTATCTGTTTGTTTATTGAAATAATTCTCATAAACATAAAAAACGTCGTTACAAAATCGTCGCTCGCATCTTTGTTACATTAGATGACTGTGTACGTGTAACAGAAATGTCACTTTCTCCCACCCATCCCCTACACTCCCTACAAACCTACCCACATGCCAAATTTGAACTTTCTAAGCTCTTTATTTGAACTTCTTAAATTTTATACAACAAAGCTAACACAGGTAAAATAGAAACAATCTAGGTATTCTTTTAAAAATAAACTTTAATGGAAAACTACAACTTACAAATCAGCATATAAACATGTTGTTAATATATTCTACCCCACTCTGCCAAATTGGAGACATTGACTATAGAATGTCTACGTCGCGCTGTTATATTACAACAAATACATTTTTTTTATGGGAGAGGATGAGGCAAACGAGCGTTCGGATCACCTGATGGTAAGTGATCACCGCCGTCCACTACCCCATGCAACACCAGAGGAGCTACGTTGCTGGCCTTCAACAAATTATTCTCACGGGTGGGAATCGAACCTACAATCATTACGGTTAAAGCCTCACGCTGGGCCATTGACGACCTTAATGTAATTTAGATGTCAATGTTATCTCCTCTTAATTGATTCTAATATATTTTACAGTACAAATTATGTTACGTATAATATAGAAATATTTATTTTTGGACGTAAAGTATAATAATTCTCCATAAAATCGGTGGCAACAACTGGTGCCTGCCGACTGTAATATCAACAAATTATACAATTGAGTAGTAGGACGACTACACCTCCTTTACAAATTGCTGCAGGATATTCAATAAATATTAAATATTTAAATTTTAAATTTAAAAAAGTTAATAGAACTTCACGTTGAATCACTACTCCAGTCAGAAAGAACAGAGCGCCAAACGCTACAGTCTCTACATACCTCTTTCACCTCGTCCATTATCATCAACGTCTCCGGAAGACCCTCAAAAGAGCTCGTTGCACTGCCGCTTCGAAGCGACAAAGTGCGAATTGGGATACGATCAGCTTCCACTTTCATGTTCAGTATCATTAACTATAGATTATATCGTCAGCGTAGAGAGCTCGTAAAGCCATATCAAGACCAAAATGTATGAGGTCATAATTCAATTAGTACTGTGGGTTGTACCGTGTTCACAACGGTGGATCTCATATATAATTATATATATGTATATATATTAATCACTTTATTTCTTTTCATGCACTGGAAATCATATATTTTCAGCTATTATTTTAGGTGTTGGATACAAAAGCTATATTACTTTTAGCAAATTATTTTGGAAGCAAAAAATTATTGTACAATATTATTAAAAGTAATGTTTCAGAATAGTTACCAATGAATGCTTCCACAAAACATAACATATTATTAATTAAATAAAAATAAGATTAAAAAGAAAATATATCATGTAAAATATGAGATGAGAAGAAATCCTAGATAATGAATAATCGTGGCGACCACAGATATAGGTAGATCGTTGAAGTATATAACGAAGTTGTTTATAATTCACTTATAGTTCTCGTCGCGTCTAGACCGCTCAAGGCCCAGACCATTAAAACTGTTCAATTAAAAAGATAAGAAAAAAATTATTATTAAAAAGTGCCTTTCAAAAACAGTGCCTTAAATAATACAAATGTAGTGTTTTACTAAAAATTTGCGATTCATAACTTTTTTGGGACTTTCATTTTGAATCTGTGGATTTGTGGATTTTTGTAGTTATATAGTTAAAGGTAAGACTTAAGAATGCTTTTTAAACGTAGATTTAATATATTTCTTTGGGTTATTTTTTATTTAATAACATTATATATGATATTTTACAATATAAAAAGGGTTACAAATTACAAAACTTACCGTCTATTGGTCCATATCTACAAAAACCAACTTTCACTCGACTAGTATACAAGTGGAAAATTTTGGAATTTTTAATAAGTTTAAAAATTGAAATGGTTATGCAATTCATAACTAAAATTCAGTTTACATAATGTATAATTCAGCTTTAACAAAATTAAAAATATAAAAAAATGGTCAAGAACAAAATCGAACAAGTGATCTTTACCAGTTCAACTGTAAGTCAGTGTCGCTGAGCCATACGCCCATAACAACATCACGCTACCGCGTCGTGATGATGGAAAAGTGTTGCGTCATTAATAATTTGCATTAAAAAAACTAAAATATGATCGCTAACAATATGCAGATTCTCGTAGGGAAGTTAGAGTAAGCGTCTACGCTTACTCTACGCAACCTTGGAACAAAACCTCTGTTTTCCACTTTTGTCTAAATTTGAAACATGGTGGATAGTGGTGGAACTCAAACACAACAGGCCGCCGCTTTAAGTCCTACCAGAGCGCTTAAAAAATATTACTTATAATAGTGTCATCCACTTTAAGATGCTAAATGTCAAATCTACGCTAATTTACATATATATAAATTTTTGAACACATTCTATTTTATTTAAAATACAATATAGACAAATTAATATAATACAGCAGTGAGACTTAACTCTAAAAAAATATCTAAATCAGTCACTAATCACTAATCATCTAAGTAACAAAACCCAGTTGACCTATAGCAAAACCACTTTTATCAATATTATAATAATAAAATTGAAATAGAATATCTTCAGCAACATCGACGTAGTAGTCGACCAAAACTAGTATTATATAATTTGTACAAATTATGCAGACTAGATTTTTTAGTGTGGCCTAGGCTCTGTTGTCTATTAAAACTTCGGTGCAAAGTGGAGAACAGAAGTGTCTGAATAGGGAACGGAGTGTCTCAAGAGTACGTACCTGGACTCCCTCCGCCTACACTACTACGTCCGATACGACGTAAAGCTAAAAAAAAAACTTGAAAATCCAAAATCCCGCTATTTCCCAATAGTTATATATTTTCTAAATTGTCAAAGCTCATTTACTTAGAGTAACTATAAACTAAAGTTAAAAAGCGTGTCAGTGCCATAAACGTTATAAGAGATGAGATAATTATAATAGTAATGAGGAAACAAGCCTTGTGGGTTATTGGAGTACTGGATCAGTTTTAATAAATACAAGGCGTGGTCAAGGATTTCAAGTTAAAAAAGAGTTAAGGTCGAAAATTATTTGTTGGTATAGTCATTATGTAAGTAGAAGAAGAAAATGTTATAATTATTGTTACTTACCGCCGCAGTCTTGGAGACCAGACCAGACACAAAATGTCTCCGAGACTGTAGCGGAGAGAATGATCACATTTTCCTATGCTCCTGTCTGGTCAAAGTGTTTGATTGTATAGGAGTATATAATAGGATTTGATTGATATAGGTCGTGGAACGATAAGGAACACAAAAAAATTAAGTGTGCATCGAAAAAACTTTTCTTTTTATTTTTTCCAGCATCATATTGTATTCCGCATATAGCAGTGGATATCTAGTGTTAAGACACTCCATTTCCTAGTTTCCAATGGAAATGATGAATGAATGGAAAATATAGCATTCCCCCGACTGAGAATCAAACCTGTCAAGATGAAACCCGTCAGAGGCTGAGCCGCAGCGCCACGACGGACAAACTGACATACTCGTACATATACATATGTGTCATATAATTATGCATATTAGTAGTATTGATCTAATCCTAGCTTGGTGAATGTTTTGAAATATTTATTTACGTATGAACAAATTGATTATATATATCTG
This sequence comes from Heliconius aoede, assembly GCA_037355905.1. NCBI lineage: Eukaryota > Metazoa > Arthropoda > Insecta > Lepidoptera > Nymphalidae > Heliconius > Heliconius aoede. The sequence continues at coordinate 392,382 of JBAIZZ010000193.1, forward strand.
AACAAAATCGCTATTTAATTAATAGCTTTTTAACTAGTCAATTACAGAAGTTACTAACAACATTATTGTATTTATATAAAAAATAGTAGACGCCGTTGTGGCGCCGTGTTAGACGACTGTAATGTTTGGAGACGGTGGAGTTAGGTTCGGGGTCTATTTGGAGTATTTTTTTATATTTAAAAAGTAAATTTCATATCGATCTATTAAAATAAAATTTGGTGTCTGTGTTCGGTTTTGTCATAAAAAACGAAGGAGTCGGGCGTAAAATTGATTTTAAGAGGTGGAAGTGGAAATTAACTCTGTAATGCCATCGTTTGATTTTTTTCCGAGTGCATAAAGCGCAAAAGTTCATTTAGCCTACTTCTGTGTGGCCACGACTCACACACGAATGGAAAGTAAAAGCGTTATGTATGACAAGATTTTCACTCAACTAGTTCATTTGTCGCACAAAGTGAAAACTATACATTTGTGAACAAATCTTTAGAAATAAAACCCATAAAAGGGGCAAAATTTGGTATTAAAGCCGTGATAGTTCTAGTTAGGTATCAGATGAAAGGGCTAAGCTAAACCTAGATTTCAGAAAAAGCTTCAGACTTTCCATTTTTGTACGGAGCCCTCGATCGAGTCGAGCCCGACTCGCGCTTGTCGAGTTTTTTTTTCATTCTTAATTTTTTCTTATTCTAAAACTTTTTTATAGTTTAAATATCAAAAATTTACAAGTACAGCGTACAGCGTTTAGTTAAGCCACTCAACACGCACTGTCCCAAGAATTCAGCGAAAAGCGGGCAACGGAGTCTCTTAAAACCAGGTTCCCACTGCCTATACTGCTATGTGAATGCTGAAAAAGAAAGAAAAATATATATTAAAAATATTTAATGCATGTGGCGCGCTAATACAATTCACCGGCCTCATTTTACATATTCTACAATAAAACAAATATTTTTATCGACAATCAAATCCGCAGATGTGTGAAGTATAAAAACAGTAAATAGCTTTTAAGATATCTATAATAATTAAATTGTTCAAAGTACATCCTTTCCGAAGTGTGGCCCTCAGTAGTCGTAGTAGTAGTATGACATACAATTCTAACCGCAGTGAATATTAAATAACCCACGATCAGATTTACAAAATGCCGCGTGAGTTTATTTTTATACTAAAATCCGAAACTTTATAAGTTGCAGTAACACACATAAACGCCAATTATCATTTAATTGACATTAATTTGCAATCTTTTTATTATATATCTTTACGAAGTGGTCCATCTAAACAATATTTAGTTGAAGACGCAAAGAATATTCATTGAGTAGGATTTATTTCTCACTTTCTCGCTCTGGTATCAAGATAGAATACGTGCATTGATATATAATATTTTCAAAATTGGGCGTTGCGTGGTTGAACCGCTTACACTACAAAAAAAAATGTTCAAAATATTTATATGAGGCGATAAAAAAAAATAAAAAAGAAAAGAACAAGAGTATCTAAAGCATTAGGATTATGAGGATTAAAATGTATTTTTATACATATCGGTGAATGTTTTCCATGTTATAAAATGATGTAGAAAACATTTACCGTTCGACAGCATATGATAGAGAATTAATTAAGACACCTATTAGTCGGTAAACTGGAATCAGGAATCAGGTTTACCAACTATTTAAATTTTTTTACCGATTATAAAAAAAAGTGGATCTCGAACTCACTAACATCGCGCACAATCAGATGCTATGCTGCGATGCTACGACGGCCTCTATTAATTTTTCAAAATTCAAAATTTCTTTAATCTTATAATTTACATATATAGGAATATTGTTTTACAAATATCTGAGTTACCAAGATTGGAACTAGCGTTTATAGGATGACATGACATGCCTTATCACATGGAAATATTGCAAAATAATCATTATACTTACTTGTATATAGTACTGCCTGTCTCACTGCACTAATTCAGTAAACGTGATCGAAAAATAGAGCACCCGATGCGAAATTACTGGACTGAAGTATGTTTAAATCTAGCATATAATTGAGCTAGAATTAATCCTACTTAATTTATTAATTAATTAATATATATTTATAATTATCCTTTAAGGGAGCATTAACAGAGGATTTTATCAAAATCCTTGTTGGGACAATAAAACTTTATTATATCTATTTTTCTATGAATTTTAGAAATATGGCCCCAAAACAAATGAATAAGCCGTCTCAAGTGATTGATTAAAAAGAAACTGTTAGAAGAGTTCGATTTCCACTCGACTTAATTTCCTTGGTAACCAGGCAGAGAGTATTAACACTATAAATACAGGTTGATGCCTTGTTTATATACTGAATACATAAAGTGATGCTATAAATAAGGACGTCACTGTGCCAGGCGAGCTATATACATATTTACGAAATAAAGTTTAGTAACTAATCCGGGTGTTATTTATACTGCGGTAGATTAACTAACAGATCTTCTATCTAAATTCAATTAGGTATGGTACTATTTTCTAGACAGATCTGGTGATCTCAGGAAATAAATAAACGCTATTCACAGTATCGAGTGATCTTGTCAGATCCTCGTCAGTTACTTTTGGTTTTCCAAAGGCAGGTTTCGCTTTCGTAGCACTCTAAGTACTCTTGTAATTGTTGGCGATGTCCACATCTTTTCTCTTCCGACTTGTTGCACAGGCGCATCCACGTGCGACGATGCAGGGTGTCCTTAAGGTGTAAACTGTGCAAACAGCAGAGCCGGCTGCACATGTAACGATATATCATAGCAAGTTATAGTGTGCATAGTTTAATCGCTACGACATGTCGGTACTTGTGAAGCACTTTTATTTATAAATAATAATTATTTACATAATGTTTTATGTTTTACTTTCAGATGGTGAGCAATTTGCAGGAGCTAGCGGTACAGCTGTTCGATGTCGGCGCGGTGCGTCTCGGCGATATTGAGGCGAAGGTGGGACGTCGTACGCCGATATACTTTGACTTGAGGGTCGTCGTGTCACATCCTAAAATAATGGTGAATATGGCACATTATAATTATACAAGAAAATAATATAAAAATTGAAAGACCAACCTATGATTTACGATAATAGCCAAGAGAATTAAGAATGACTGCTACTAGTAACTGATATATAAATAAATATTAAGAAATAATTGGAGGCGGTCGCGGTGAATGTAACGCGATGGTTGTGGGTTCGATCCCTACTCGAGGAAATGAAATATTTACTTAAATTTATATTTCGTTTGTTCGCTCTGGTAACGAGGCAAAAGCTCGGAGTTGAGCTCCGCCACTCAACACGCAATGCTTCCAGAATTCGGTAGAAAGTGGAGAACGGAGTGTCTAAATATTTAATTTAATTGTATATATACAAATAAATTAAATATTAAGACACTACACGTACAAATGTGGCATTGGATTAATTAATTATCTTCTTATTAATAAACCTTATTTAAGTTTAAAATAACTTATATTTAATACAGATGGCAGTCTCCAAGGAGTTACAAGTGTTAGCATCAGAAATAGAGTACGACATCCTGTGCGGGGTGCCCTACGCCGCGCTCCCCTTCGCCGCCGTCATGTCCGTTAACACCAACACCCCGATGATCATGAAGAGAAAGGAAACAAAGCAATATGCAACCAAGAAAATTCTCGAAGGCGTCTACAAACCCGACCAGAAATGTTTAGTTGTTGAAGACGTAGTGACATCTGGCGGCAGTTTACTAGAAACTATTGATACACTGCGCAACGAGTTATTATCTGTGACGCACGCCGTCATAGTTCTTGACAGAGAACAAGGTGGCGTCAGCGTGCTCAAAGCAAATGGCGTCCAGGTGAAAACAATTTATACAATGACAGAATTAGTTAAAATATTAAGAGAGGCGGGCAGAATAACGGATGAAACCGTCGAAATTGTCTCCGATCACATTAAAGAATGCCAATTCGGTATGAAAGATAATTTCGAACAATAATATACTCAATTATTGTATTCAGATATTAGTAAATATCATTTGCTTATGTACTTAGATAACACTAAGGTATTACAATATTATGATGTAAATTGAGACGATTAATAAAAGTTCTTGAGTCATTTAATTCTTCCATCTTGACTAAATACCCTAGATCCTAGAAAAACAGTAATTTTTAAATAGTCAATTATTTCATTATAGATAATTAACTAGTTAGTTTGGCACCTAACTTAATAGATTTACACAATATTTATTATATTTAATGGTCATTTCAAGATCAGTAATGCTTTAGTTTTTATTATACCTACAAAATTACTTAAAAGTATAACGTAGGTTAGGTTACCTTTCATGCTCTTAGTCTACTTAAACCTGAAGACTTTTTCATAGACTACTTGCCTATTATTTATCCTCTCATTGTATTCTTTTAATTATGATAATCAGAATATAAAATAGCAAAAAGTAATGAGACCGTTAGTCGTTGGTGTTATCCATTCGCCGAGGAAATGCCGACGTGTCCGGTGCATGCAAATACCTAATTAATTTGCATCAACCACATATTTTAACTGTTCACACTTTATATTAACTGTAATTGTACTCTTATCGAAAGTATTCCACTCGATTTTTAGTCACACTTCACATTACTTATTTTATTCAAATTTTACAGTAGAATATAATATGTACTACTAACGTTAGTCAGTTCTCCTTTCTGCACTTACAAATAATTTTAATAGTACATATTCCATTTTCAGAATATTTCTAGAGAAATAAAATGTATCTTTCGCCGTATTCAGAAATTTTGATTTCACCAGTTTTAATAATTCATATGCATCATGTATTAAATTATTAATTTAAAAAATAAGAAATTTTATTTATGAATTTAGTAAGTGTGAAAATAACATTTCTATTATTTTTAAATTATATTTGCAAAAATATCTAATAAAATTTCAGTTAATAGTTTTTATAACGCTACTAGATCTATGCCGATAGAAAGTGTTTTAATAAAAATGAAGTAAAAATTTTCATGATAAAAATAGTTTGACATGTTTATAAGAATTGCAATCATTACTTTAATTATGTTACTTTAAATTTGTTATATGAGTTTTGTATTTGTACTACGATAACACTTCACGTAATTAGTATTAATTATAACTAGTATACTTGTTAAGATTATCTACCGGAAATTGAATAAAACAACATGTAAAATCATTGTAGTTTATTATTCACCAGCTGGAATATAATAATTAAAAACTTTGATCGACTTTGAAAAATTGTACGACATTGTTATTTGCTTTTTAGTTTCCAAAAAGCCAACATAAAACTCAATCACACTGGTTACAAAGATTAAAAAATAAACTTAGGTATTAAAAAAATCATGTTCAGCCTTATCAAACAAAAGATCTTCTTTTGTGTCATCAGTGTATTCGCAGCACCGCGGGGGGGTGATCAGTGAAGGGGTCACGTCATAAGGGATCAACTGTTTATACCAATAAACATACCAGAGAGCGCCCTTCCGTCGATAACACTGGGAATGTAAATACTATGCGCGACATCAGAACGTCCTCTATGTTGGAAACTACCAGAACTGTTAGAAACTTGTAAAAAACTACTGAAGCGAAAACGAGAATGTCCTTAATGGGACAGGGAAAGGGGTGGTGAGTGTGACGGGACGAGGGTGGGCTGTTTAGTTCTCCTCAATCTCCTGCTCTTGCTCCTCGTCGAACTCGGCGTCCTCGTCAGCGGTCGCTTCCTGGTACTGCTGGTACTCTGAGACCAGATCGTTCATGTTGCTCTCGGCTTCTGTGAACTCCATCTCGTCCATGCCCTCGCCGGTGTACCAATGCAAGAAAGCCTTGCGCCTGAACATAGCGGTGAACTGCTCGGAAATGCGCTTGAACAGCTCCTGGATGGCGGTGGAGTTGCCGATGAAAGTGGCGGCCATCTTGAGGCCACGGGGCGGGATGTCGCACACTGCGGTCTTAACGTTGTTGGGGATCCATTCTACGAAGTAGGACGAGTTCTTGTTCTGGATGTTGAGCATCTGCTCGTCCACCTCCTTCATGGACATGCGGCCACGGAAGATGGCAGCTACGGTGAGGTAGCGGCCGTGGCGCGGGTCGCATGCCGCCATCATGTTCTTGGCGTCGAACATCTGCTGGGTGAGCTCGGGAACGGTAAGCGCGCGGTACTGCTGGCTGCCTCTTGACGTGAGGGGGGCAAAGCCTGGCATGAAGAAGTGAAGACGCGGGAAGGGCACCATGTTGACGGCCAGCTTGCGAAGATCCGCATTTAACTGACCAGGGAACCTGAGGCAGGTTGTCACTCCAGACATGGTGAGAGATACTAGATGGTTGAGATCGCCGTATGTTGGTGTGGACAATTTGAGCGTGCGGAAGCAGATGTCATAGAGAGCCTCATTGTCGATACAGTAGGTTTCGTCTGTGTTTTCTACTAGCTGGTGGACTGAGAGTGTGGCGTTGTAAGGTTCGACTACTGTATCTGACACTTTAGGGGAGGGTACAACTGAGTATGTGTTCATAATTCTGTCAGGGTATTCTTCTCTGATTTTGGAAATAAGAAGTGTACCCATACCGGATCCGGTACCACCACCGAGGGAGTGTGTGAGTTGGAAACCTTGGAGGCAGTCGCAAGACTCTGCTTCCTTACGTACGACGTCCAAAACAGAGTCTACAAGCTCGGCGCCCTCAGTATAATGTCCCTTGGCCCAGTTGTTACCGGCACCAGACTGTCCGAACACGAAGTTGTCGGGGCGGAAGATCTGTCCGAAAGGTCCCGAGCGGACAGAGTCCATGGTGCCGGGCTCCAAGTCGACGAGGATGGCGCGGGGCACGTACTTGCCGCCGGAGGCCTCATTGTAGTATACATTGATGCGCTCGAGCTGCAAATCCGAGTCACCGTGGTAGGCGCCAGTGGGGTCGATGCCGTGCTCGTCAGAGATGATCTCCCAGAACTAAAACAAACAAATAAGTCGTTAAAATGTGTAATCCACAAGTATTAAAATTTATATTCAGACCGTGTGATATTATTAGTTATAAAAGTCGCAATAAAGGGGAGAAAATTCAACTGCTACCACTTAGCGACAGTGTGAGTCATCGGTTTGGTTGCCAGGCGACACATGACGAAACAAACCTTTGCAGGGTTCAGTTTTAATATTTACGAGGCATTTCCTATCATCGATTTTTGCAATAAAATTAAAATATTCTTTTATACTGTTATAAGAGTGTTTAAGTACATAGTTTGAAAACTAAATGAAACTGCGACTACGTACAAGTTTTAGATCAATGTGGACCGGTTCATAAATATTCAGCTTTGAAAATCCATAAAAGGAGAGAACGCAAAACGAATTTGTTCTGTCCTTATCCACATAGCTATCATCATGATGGTTGTGGGCGTCATTGTATGTATATTTTATATAATATTGAATAATGTTGCCTTAATGAAGTGAAACTCCATGAGATAAAACATTAGTAAATACTAGCTATGGGAAGGAGATCATAGATAAATAGCATTATCGTGGTAAAAGGCAATTGAAAAATAGAAAGCGGACCGTCGCCCATACAATAGTAAACGGACTCGAAAATTTAAATATAGTTGTTACTTGGAACACCACAGTAGTAGATTTTCGAAAGTCGTCTCGTATTAAATTGATGATGTAGATCAAAAGTAGTTGTCTAATATTGATGGGCTATCAACTAAGTGTAAATTTCAGATTTTAGAAGTATTAATCATACTAGATTTAGATCTAGATGTAATGATTTGTAATGGTATTTATTTGAAAGAGATATTTGAAAATTATTAATTATAAACAAGATATTATGATACAACCATTGACAGTGAAATTTATAATATCATCGGATCTTGAATCATAAAACAAAAAAGGCAAACATTAACGAGCCATCACATATTTGGTTCTCAGGTTAGTCTATCATTCAGTAACTCTGCTTCTTATGGCACTCGTAGACAATGATTCATAAGTCTTGGTGGTGGTGGCTTATTAATAAAATTTAAGATGACTATCTTTAGGTTTATACAGTTTTATTTAGATTTGTTTTTTATATAATCTTTCTGTTTTTTTTTAACATACTTTTTGAGTTGTTACTATACATTTATAACAAAATAATATATTCATTCAATTAGATTTTTAACATTTGATATAAAATGTTTTTATTTTATATCTGTCTCAATTCTTTCGATGCCACAAAACATGAAATGTATAAGCAAAATTTATATATACTTTATAGTTACTAAATTGTCTTATATTATTCTTTTTTTAAATTGAAACTTGAAATTGACGACCATGAAAACATTACTAAACGTGTTTCATATAGATTCTGATATCATCAGCTGCTTCATTCCTGGAATGTTGCCAAACTGGAACACCTATATCATCGCGTACAATTCGCTGAATGTGCAAAGTGCTTTAAGTGGAACATTATATTAATATGGATTAATATTATAGAGACTAATTTCCTTATTAATTTCGAAATTGTATATTTTTTAGTTTCACATTGTAAGTCGTACCATAGCAGTCAGCAGAGGGAACTTAACACTCAGTTCTTCATAACAACTCTTCCATTCTCCAGCTCCAGCGGTAAACATTAACTTAACATTTCATTCCCCCGAGAGAACATCCAACCCACAACCTTAGTTATTACCATACATAACCTGACAATATTTAAGGGCAATTTTTTATATTAAGAAACTTATTTTCGATTTTGTAAATTTGTATAATTTATTTACATTTATCAAAAAACGATGGAGTTGTAAGATTGCATATCTTATCACAAGATATCGTTTATTATTTATAAGTTATGACAATATACAATAATAAATCATGAGGACATATTTTGTTTATTCACAAGTATGTTTAGACCAACGCGATGTAGAGGTTTATCGTCGGAATTAACGCGGTCAGGGAGGGAACCTCGGTGTCAAGACACTCTGTTCCCCCACTTTCTGCCGAATTCTGGAGGCATTGCGTGTTGAGTGGCAGAACTCGACGCCGCGCTTTGCCTCGACACCAGAGCGAAGAAAAATGGAAACAGACAAAGAAATATTTCACTTCCTCGAGTGGGAATCGAAACCACAACCATCGCGTTTTGCGGGCGCCAAACTTGTGCCACTGCGCCACGACGGCAATCAATTCTTTGATTGAAACGTCAGTTTTTCTTTAACGCGTGCCCTACAAATGGGTCATCACGGTGTATTACATTCTGACACGTCTCGCGTCACGTACTCGCTGCAATACTTAGAAATTTGTGAATCAAAGATACTATTAAATGACCAAGTTATATTTTAGAAAGTTGATTTTTATTTTCTAATTTTTATTTCCTATTAGTATTTTCGTTAATTTTATGATACAACACAATAAAAATGTCACCGCTTTTCCCATTTTCTAATTGTAATTGACGATTTAAGTAAATTAAATTTCTAATTCAGAGTTTTAAAAGTGATTTTTTATTGTATAGCAATGAAATAATAAATATTATCACTTAAAATTTGTTTTACATAATCTTCAAGTATTAGTAGAACGTGTATTGTTTTAAATTTAACAAGCGCTTTCGACTGAAATATATCATCTGTCAGTTAAAACATCTAAAATACGCTAAGAGGTGATGTGTTTCATCATAATTCCCTTTTCTATTTCAGCTACGCGGAAGATGGACGCGGTCGACGAACCCTGGACATGCGCTCTTCCTTCCTATCTAGCCAATTATGTTTTATCGATTTTTTGCTACCATTATCATAAATAGACTTTTCTTTGAGGCGAACGCCCTGTAATGATGTAATCGATAGACTAATACAATCGTGAGGTATATTAAATGAAAACGAATTAGCTTTTTTTGCTTTGAAGCATTTTTAACATAATGCAAGTTTGATAGAAGGCAGTTGTCATATATAATTTCGTACATTTTCCATTTGTTGTAGTGATAATAACGATTTTAAGCAAAAACGGAAAATGAGAATATTTTTTAAACATAACTATCTCAAAATGAGCACTGAGCATTCAGTCTGACATTGTTTGAACAAGACGTTTTAGTAAATAAAACAAATTCTATTATTATTATTAGAAAAACAAAAAATATAACTTTTTTTTTCTTTGAACGAAGAGTCTACAATAACGCTATTCATTATTTTCCCAATGCAAAGTTTTGATAGCGAAAAAAAAACCCCATATGGTGCGTCCGGTAAGCGTTCAGAGTTGAATATGGAACGTTACAGAGGCGTCCGATTGGTTGGTTTTTATCAGGCGCGGATAACCTTGAGTGGGGTTTGAACTATGCGTGCCCTAATAACGGTTTTTTTAATATTAACGGCTGCAAGATATGATGCCAGGTAAAAATATTATTTACGAAACTTTATAATATATTTTATACATGAAAGAATTTTTATAATGAATAAATATTTAATTCTTTTTTCTCTCTGGCACATACAGTAAGAAAGAACAGTGTCTTAACACTACCATACCGTGCCTATGCTGCTATATGCGAGAAACATACAGAGTGAAGCTGAAGAATTTTCTTTTATAATTTTTTTGTTAATTCAGTTTGTTATATGACAGCGTTATGTAGAAAATTATTTAAAAAAAAATAAAACTTCTTAAAAAAAGTATATATATTGGTATAGTACGTAGAAGCGGCCGGCAAATTGCGAACGAACACGTGGAATCTAGTTGCGTTAATACGTTTAGTCGTGTAAAAATGACTGTTCGGAAACAATGACCGGTTAATTAAAGGTCTTTTTTGATTACAACAAGAAAAATATACTTTTGAAATGCAAACTTTTTAATCGTAATAGTATCTATGAAATAAGGAAATGACAAAAGATTTTAGGGCATGCGCAAAATACTGACTAAACTCGACCACACCCATCCAGTATATGAAAATTCGAATTAGAACCAACATAAGAACTAACAAATATCAATAAATAACACAGATTAACAACCTAAAAGAGAACATTACGCGGCCAAGCAACTTTTTCTTCATGACGACGCGGCGTCACAAAATGCCGGCCGCATTCCCCAACTGTCGCTTCAATGAGAACTAGCGATGTATAACTATTTAAAAGTGTTTACCTTAGCACCGATCTGGTTACCGCATTGGCCGGCCTGAATGTGTACGATTTCCCTCATTTTGTTATATGTGGTTTGTTAACTTAATAATTTACTTAACACTACTGCTCCGCACGCACCACGATCCGTGGTTGAATGAAGAATGGTGGCTTTGCGCTCCGTTCGCTGGAAGAGGTTAACAGGAAGGCGGACGGTTAATGTTGCGCGTACGGACTGTTGTCGATAGATTTTTGCCGCATTGCGACATTTTTGTGTGTATGTATTTATGTATGTTTCATTTATATTTTATATTGATAATGGTGGTTAGAGAAGTATTGCGCTTATGTATTATCAGCTTTATTTTCTATCATTCATCTAGTGTTGAAATACTCTGTCTTCCATTTTTTCATACGAATTAGAGATGTCATGTGGATGTATGTACAGTCAAAAGTAATACAAAAAAAAAGATTTCTTACATCGTATAAGTATTCAGAGAATATAATCTATATTTTCCAAAGTGATGTTTTTGGCTGATATTGTGGTGTAAGCAGAACAGGGAAATTAAAATATATATAATAATTATCTTAAGTGGGGATCGGATCTACAAGCATTACATTTAAATTCAGTCATCCCAATGCATCAGGTGGTTTAGTGAATTTGAAATTCAAAATGACACTATCATAATGTAATTCTCTTTTTTAAATATTGATCAAAAATCATATAACTAACTAATCAAATTAATATACATATAAAAATTGCTATACTCAAATTAATATACATATAAAATAAAAAAATCTAACTTTACATAGTTTAGCACTTGAATTTCTGTTTCTATAATTGATATAAATGCCTTAATCTGCGTGCAGTTTTTGTAGACATTTTCAGTTAAACACTGAATTTTATCACAATTATTAAATTTGGGAAAAAAATAAAGTAAACATAAAAAACATATTTTTAAAACAATTTCGATTATTAACATAAATGAAATCAGCTTCACACTGTATCCCGACACAGCAGGGTAGGCAGAGGGAAACTTGTGTTAAGACACTATGTTCCCCACTTTGCGTGTTGAGAGGTGTATCTCAACGCCGCGCTGTACCTCGAAACCAGAGCGAAGCAATGAAAATATAAATTTAAATAAATATTTAAATAAATATTTAAATTCCCCGAGTTCCTACTTGAATCCAGAACCAGTTTTATAATTACTACTTTTCAGAAAACGCAAACGCAAGTATGGAATTACACTTTAAAAATAAAAGAAACTGTTTTTTTTTTATTCTGCGGTAAAATTATATTCATGTATTAACTAATTGAATTAGATGCGTGAGATTTGATAAAATCATTACGTTAAGTAGTTAATATTGTTATTAATTTATGAATTAAATTTATAAAAACCGATGTCGATGCATATGGTTCATTCGCAACTCTAAAATCGAACTACGTTGTGATTGGTTGGTTTTTGCTTACGCCGCCAATGGTGCCAACACGGCAGACTTAACTATTTTTAATGATCGTTTTATGTCTTTTTTTGCTTAATACACGAAATAATAGACTTTAATTAAGACAAAGAAGTAGCAACAATAGATTATTGCATTTTATGTATAAGTTTAATGAAAACTTTAAGTAAATGGCCAGTTTTCAGTATATAATTGTACAGATGTTTCACCTTGGAAAGTTGGTATCGATCGCCGGCCGGCAACCTACATACAGGGACAGGGGTGGGGTCGATATAGAAAATAAAACTAACCATTTTATAACTGTTTGTGAAATTTCGTTGTAATATATGAATATTGTTATTAAGATAAAAGTTGTTAAATATTTAGTAGTAATAGCATATAGGGATGCAATGGAATTGAAGTTTTACCGTATATATATATATATATATATATATATTTTTTTTGATTAGTAAATTACACGTAATATTTTCATAGAGCTAAGTACTTCACAATATGTAATTGTAATGCTTGGTTTATTTTGTTTATTTATTTCTAAAAGACTATTATTCCGGATATGAAAGTTATCTTTTATAATGAATAGAAAATATTACTTAAACTTATAGCTTAAATAAAAAAATTTAAATTTCCGATTTTTTGCAATAATTCATCTAAGTTGTTAGTTTGTTTCGTGTTCGCGTAACCTTGTTTTTTTGTTGTTAAAAACTTTTAATACTGAATAGAATAATATTCAACTAGCAATTTCGAATCTACTCAAGATAATTTTATTATAATATATTGCAATTTTTTATTCTATTTAAAAATAAACTTTAATGAACGAGCATTTTAATTAATACAATTTAAAAATTATTAAAATTTTTAATTATAAAATTACGAGACTGCGATATTCTGAATGAATGCCACATTTTTTTAATAAACAAATATATACATATCTTATACATACATGAAAGTATAAATAGTATTGATATTTTGTTTTCAGTGTATAATAATTGTTTTTATAACATGATTTATTAAAATATAGTCGTGCTTCTATTATTTTCCAATTAAAAATAATTAATATAACGTAGGGGCATGCCACATGTTTATATAAATATATACTGCAAACGTATATTAAGTTCATGAAGCAAACCCAGGCATCCTATGCGGTAAAAAATCCGCAGTTTAGGCGTGTCCTGTTACCTAATAAATTGAGTTTAAGAGTAGTATCCATTTTCATTTCAAAATCAATATTTTGTGGTACAATATAAGCGGTATACATTTATTCACAGTTTTTACCGAGTAGCATAGAAAGCAGAGAGAAGCCAGTGTTAAGACACTCCTTTCCAGTTCCACTCAAGGTGCGTTATTAGGAAATGAGTTATTTTCCTTCCTCGTCCTAGTATCAAGATAAAGCGAGGCTAGTTTCAGCAACATTCATTGTCTCACAAATTTGTGGGAAAACGGTACATGGAGTGGCCTACCCTGGGTTATACAGGATACAGCGTGAAGGGCAGAAAGTATCTAGTGTTAAGACACCATCGGGATATTAAGTTTAAAATGGTGATACTCAACGCTGCGTTTTGTCTGGTTACCAGAGCGAGAGAATGAAAATAATTCACTCCTCGAGTGGAAATCTAGCCCGCAACCGACGCGTTTACAGCCAAACGTCTCTCCACCCCGAAGGCCTTATTGTTTTGTTAAATCTGAATAATTAAACGATTAAGCCCTAATAGGTGTATAATAGGCGTAGCTATTAAATTCATTGATTGAGCAGGGTCAATACCCGTTCGATTCTCAGTAACTTCAAGTAGAGTTGTGTTCGTATTGATCTAAATACTGATAGACATATCCTGGAAATGAAATGATAGTATGTAATGTAGAAGACAATCTGTTCATATTATTAATTACGTATAATGTGGGCTAGCTATCGATCTCTTGGTTTTTACGACGTTTTAGTTTCTTTTACGTTCCCTCTGGAACCTAGTGTTACGACGCTGTGCCGCTGCGCAATAACGGCCTCAAATGAACGTCCTAATAAAGATAACAAAAAATAATTAATATTGAACTCTACATTGACAGCAATCCGGCAATCCGCAGGCTTCAATTTCTCTGGTTATTAGCCCACTTGTGTCAGTAGGAATTATCCAAATTTGGCGACATTGTAATTGTGTATATTGTACAGACTACGGCCATCTGTTCGATGAGAGAAATTCGCGTCTCTCCGGCGCCATACTTGCCGATTGTCTGATGTGTGGCTGTGATAAACACTTTGATATACATTGCTTGTTTTTAGTTCATAATTTATTGAATCTCAAGTTTGAGATCGATCTTGAGATGCCATTTTCATACTTAGATTTAAAATTTATGGATGAAAATGGTATCTTAAGATCGGTCTCAGACTTGAGAGTGGTTTATAGATACGTGCAAAGGACGCTAAAAACTATCAGAGAGACCTAATGTTACGTCGTACAACGTGTTAAAAAATTTAGATAACCATATCATTTTTTACTTTTCAATATAAAAATTGTACAATACTTGAAAAGTGCAATGGAGGCTTAACAATTAACAAATCTCCTCCTGTATATTGTAAGTACGTGCATATAAGAACTTACTGTGCTTATATCTCATACATACACGGTGTCGTAAACATCGATGACTAAGAAAACTTTCTCGACAGTAACACAAAATAGCTTATTTTGTGACGTAATGTTCATATATTGTGCAAATATTTAAATATTCAAGGCGTTATTATATTGTTGATTGAATGCACGTGCATTTTACTTGCTCTTGTGAGAAAAACGCGGCGTTGAGTTTTGCTACTCAAAAGGGGAATACACCGAATGCTGGAGAAAGCGGAGAGGACTATGGAGAGTCTTCAATAAACCCAGTCAGATTATTTCAATAAACCCTGAACAACTCTCGTACATGTTTAAAATAAATATTCTCATATCTTGAAGTAAGAGTGAATGGTAAAAGAGACTGAGTGAAGCTAAACAAAACTCTCTTAAGTAAGGATTGAACCCACGACCACCGTGTTCCGGTGTACAAGCCATAACTGCACACCGTTACTAATACACTAATTTTCTTAATTAGCTACAGACGCTACAAATGTTTTTCATGTTTCTTCGCCAATACAATTAACTATACATTGGCTGGAATGTGCAAACCGTGAAATTGTTATCGTATAAGATATCTAAGTTGATTTCAATATTTTACTATTTCTAGGGTGATTGTAAAAGCTAAGAGAGTATATTATATTTTTCGTAAATTTTCTCCAGATGTAACACAAAATGCAGAAAATCCTTGAAGATATAATAAAATTATAATATGCAATATTTAAATTATATGTATCCATATATAAAATTATTTACAGTATATATTTTAGTTTACGTGGGAAGGCAATTTCAATCGGTTTGCCACTTGCCGTAACACCTTTCTAATTGTTTTATTACAATATAAATATAGAATTTATGATGTGTTCATTGAGCACTCTCAATATGGACCACATTCCGGGGCGGTCAGTCTGTCTAGGTCATAGCTGAAGCTAGATTTAGGTCTTCCTGGGTTGCCGTCATGGCTTAGATACTAGAGGTTTAGATACAAACTTGGTCTAAAGAGATATTGTATCTAAAGACACTATATATTGAAGTATCTATCTAATATGAGTTTTACTTGAACATTCTCTTCTATTTTATAATAAACTAGTCGTTTGCCGTAAATTTGGTTGTGTCGACTTTAAGACGTATTAAGTATATATATATATAAAACCTTCGTTTTGAAAATTCACGCTGTCTAGTTTCGGCTGTGGGTTGTAGCTTTACTAGTACTTAGAAGAATGTATACTTTAATATGATTAAGTTATGTATTCTAAATGATTAATTTATTATGCTTTAGTTTATTCTTATGTGGGCAGCGAGGTCTTGAAAAGTTGTTCTAGGTCATTTTATTATTATATATTATATTAGTTTATTTGAAACTTTAACCACCTCGTGGTTAAAGTTTTATTAAATCATCTAAAATTTTATTAAATTTTAGATGCTTGAACTAAAATGCGTACTTTCAGTTATATGATGAATTTTATATAGAGTAACAACAATAAGAAAAAAGTCACAGTGCTTCTGTTGTAGCGTAGCAATGCAGAATCAGACAGTAAGCGCGATAATTGTGAGTTTGATTCCCACTCGGTGAATAAATTATTATCTCGTTCCGGTATCAGAACAAAGACTGGCCTTGGGTTGCGCCACGCCAAAAATTGGGCTGAAAGTGGGGGACGAAATGTCTTGACTTTAAGTTTCTCTGCTTTTTGCTGCGGGTTACAGCTCAAAGATAAAAAAATAAAGATAGTATCACAGTTACTACTATATTTTTACTTAGCATAATATAATTAATAGTATACTTTGGTAACCATTACTTTCTTTTCTCAGAAGAGCTGATAAAATTTAAAACTTAAGAATTTTAAAAGCAATAGACGTATAATTTGATAATTATTAATAAAAGTTTACAATTACTACTTGACTCTATATCTAATTAATTATTGTTATCTAAATGGATACTTTGTATAACTTGTATATAAAAACAACATGTTTTTTTAAACTTTGAGTTTCTTACAATGGAGAACTGACTTTTTATATTATTGAGTATTACTCTTTTCGTAGAGAATGAAATCTCTATTGTTCAAAATCAAAATCAAAAATTTCTTTATTCAAGTAGGCATTTAACAAGCTCTTTTGAATCGTCAAAATTTTGAATTAAGTTCTTTAATTAAGGTCGGTTCAGCGTGCCGTCTTCTACCGAGAAGAACCGACAAGAAACTCGATAGTTGCTCTTTTTAAAATATAATTGTTTTAAAATATAAATGTTTTTAAATAAATTACGGTGAATGCTATTCCTTGGTGACAGTGCAAGCCAATAGGTATATGTGTACGTCAGTTCGATAAAATGATCGACAAGATATTGCTTTTACGTTTAAGATTGTGAAAGATTTGTAATTTCCAAACTATTCTACTTTTGGTGATTTATAGTGGAAATACTTACTATGTTTATTTCAGCTTCACGCTTATAACCCCTATCCCGCGCCTTACCACTTTATCAAGGAGAGAAAATGTCAATAATTTACACTCCTAAGGGGATATTGAACCCACAACTATCGTGCTTACCGTCAGGCGCTGTGTGGCCACGATGGTCCTAATTTGTTTACATGTAAACGTTTAATATATTAACCTGTTTTTGCCACGTTCTTCTACGTACACATAATAAGTATATGACATAAGTGTGTTTCGACTTTAAACAAACTGACATCATACTGTTATCTCGTCCAGTTCACCTTGAGCTCTGTCGAGATGCTATATAAAGTTTTTTTTTCACTTCACGCTATCCCGCTGTATATGACAGGTTAGGACAGAGGGAACCTAGTGCTAAGATCCTTCATGCTCCATTTTTCCAGAATATGCGAATAGTTGCGTGTTTAGTGGCGGAATTCAACGCCGCGTTTTGTTTTCTCGACAGAGCTAAAAAATGGGAGTCGAACCCATAACCGTCTCATTTACAGTCGACGGTCTCAACAGTACGAAAATCGCTGTCCCATAATACCAGGAGATAGAGAGCCTGATAAATTGGTTGCATCCATCTCTATATATAGATGATGATGTCAGGTGCATGTGACTCAAATTATTGTTATAGTTTTTTTGCCAGTTTGAGCAATATTGACTTAAGATTGATTTCTGTTTTTTTTTCCTTTAGTTTGACTTGTTTCTCTGTGTGGCGAGGTAGGCAGTACGTCTGCCTACACATCTGGTGTTAAAACTCTGCTGCAATTTTCTAACATTGAGTGTTGAATAACAGAACTCAATGCCACGCTTTGTCTTTTTAACAGAACGAGGAATTGAGAATAATTCATTCTCGCGAGAATTGAACCCACAATCTTCGCATTCAGAGTTAAACGCTGCGCTGTGTCGTGTCGCCACCATGGCCTCAATTACTGTTTATATTAAAAAGTATTTAAATACTGTTCAGAATTCAGATGAAATCTTTTTTTTAATTAATAATTTCTACAATTTATGATCTTGTCTGATTTTAAGTTAGTTAAAAAAAGTAACAAAACGGTTCTAAAAATATTTCTATAACAGATATAGCAAATTAAAATTTTTCTCTATGTAACATAAGCTCAACTATTCAAATGGACAACGTGAAAAAACATATATTGTTCATATTATTGCCTTTTCAATATATAAGTAATTATGTAAGCTGTATATAATAATGTGTCAATACCGCGGTCACCTTGACTCATCATCAGCCTCGGCCATGTATGATTCACAATTAACCTCTAAATATATATATATATATATATATATCTTTAGTATATGATACAAATGTGTTATATAATATAAAATTTTGTATATTTTTAACGTACGCAAAGTGTTATTTCACACTTAAGAAAGAAAAATACTATATTATATAATTTATATAATTTAAAGGCGCAGATTCTGGTTCTGCTACATGTAATTTTGTATACGTTTTCTAAAACAGTATTTGTATATTATATCAGATAATTCTTTCACGACAGTCATGGGCACCATGGATAAGCTCTAGGGATTAATTGCATTTATTTATTTTCATTTTTCCACCCTGATAGGTGTGGCGCATCTTTTACTTCCGTAAAGGGCCGTTCAATATAATATGTCTCGAATATTCAGTGGAAGGTGGGGAACGGAGTGTCTTAACATCAGGTTTCCGTTTACCCATAAAGCTTTGAGAAAAAATGTGAAGTTGGTTTTATTTTGTTTGAGTTGCTCTTTAATTTTTCGTCTTCATGCATTTTCAGCATTTTTCTACTTATTTTGAATGAATTTTCTAACCATTCAAAGATAATGCGTGCTGGGAAATAAAATGCCGAAGAAATGTCCTAAAAAAACATTTTTAAACTGAATAAAAACCATTAAGATTATTTATAATTAAATTTATAATTAAAATTCATCAAAACAAAATGATAAATAAATAAAAATCTTTATTATATACATTAAATTATTGCTCAAAACAATTTTAATCATGAATGACTTCGGTTATTGAAGCCGACTCGGTTTGGCGTAACACATATTTTATATGTAGATTTTCAGCCTTTAAATTTTTCAGATCTTACACTCAACTTGTTGGAATCACTAGGAATGTATTAATGGAGGGCCGGGGCTTTTTAGTCGTGCAGTCTGTTAGAAGTTAGCAAGCGTGTCATCATAATCAACACAGTACGCATAGGAAACATTAAGTTACTGAAAGTAACGCAAGACAACAATGGCATGTACTATGTTGCAACACAACGGTAATTAACGTTTAGTGATCTTCTACATCGTGCTCCTGCTCCTCGTCGAACTCGGCGTCCTCGTCGGCGGTCGCCTCCTGGTACTGTTGGTATTCTGAGACCAGATCGTTCATGTTGCTCTCGGCCTCGGTGAACTCCATCTCGTCCATGCCCTCGCCGGTGTACCAATGCAAGAAAGCCTTGCGCCTGAACATAGCGGTGAACTGTTCGGAAATGCGCTTGAACAGCTCCTGGATGGCGGTGGAGTTGCCGATGAAAGTGGCGGCCATCTTGAGGCCACG
>JBAIZZ010000193.1:412434-450831 GCA_037355905.1 Heliconius aoede
TTGCCGCCGGAGGCCTCATTGTAGTATACATTGATGCGCTCGAGCTGCAAATCCGAGTCACCGTGGTAGGCGCCAGTGGGGTCGATGCCGTGCTCGTCAGAGATGATCTCCCAGAACTGTAATAAAAGAAATAAAAATTAGTATTCTATATAGTAATAGCAAATATTAATTAAAATGTATAATACAATTATACAAATAAACACAATTAAAATTAAGAAAGACACAGATATTTGCTAAAAAAATTTGTGAAATTATTTAAAATTAAAAATGTCAAGAAAAAAAAGAAACATTTGTACAAAAACAAATATGATTTGTACGTAAGAAAGGGCTCGTCGACAACAAAAGCCAATGAACCATCGCGTAAATGTCTGACGGGATGCATAATGTGCGTTTAATGACTGTAGTTAGAGCGAATGGATTACGCAAGTCGCCGGTTAAGTTATGGAGGTGTAGTCGCCTTGCCGACGGGCGACGCCCACGCCCATCCGCAGTGGGCTGATCATTCCTTATATGTAGAGAACGTATTGTGCCAGTATTTTAACCAGGCTATTACCATTCGAATTTATTACGAATCGAATTTATCGCCATATGGTCACTAAAATGGGGAAAATTTAACTAAATTCGCTGAATTAGACCACTTAGATGTTAAAAAATAATAGGAAAACTGCAAATGATCCATTTAGTCAACTTAAGCAGTTTGCAAAAGTATCGGAAAGTATTAACATTCAAGATTGCGTGCGCGCAGATATGATGTCATGCCGGTCTGTGTGTGGGTACGCCTGACAACACCATATATAACTAAATGACTAATATGGCTTTTGGTTCAGGGTTTCGAGATTCGAAGAATATGCGAGTATCGCTAATAGCGAGCCGCCTTGACTTGTTTAAGTAAACATTTTTCTTATAGCACTTACGTCAGGCGACGCGAGTAATGAAATATTTTCTGAATGCATTAAGATTTGAGAGACTATTACTGCTATATATTATATGTGACTTTGGTTTAGTTCAAGAATTATGTAAAGCAGTTGAAAAGAAATTATTTAATGATTAATCACACCAGAATATTCCTGCGGATCAGATAAGGAAACTTTAAAGCTCTACTTTCTCTAACATTATATGGACTTTCAATGAGTCAAGTTTCAACTCGTAACCACCTCTTAACAACTTGTTACTGTTCACGTAACAAATAATTGTAATGATTTTTATTTTAAAATATATATATCTAGAAAATGTACTCAAAAAAATGTTTGAAAATTAAGAAAATTTTAAATTTCTGACTTTTTGACTGATTAAGATACATAGTTATATATATCAGGTAACACTTAAAAAGTAATTAAGATGGATAAGAGATATTGAGGACCACTTGAAAAGACAACTAATGATGTTTAATAACATGAAAAGTGAAAGGCGATCGATTGTACACCTACAGGCGTAAAGCTTTCTTGTAACAAGATAAGCCGACGAGATGAAAGTGTGTGAACACCGTACAATGTGCCACTTGCGGGGAAACTGTGCACAATAGACACTTACCGAGATATTTTCAACAATTTTAAAGTGTTATTCCACACTTACAAATACTTAGTTTTAGAAAATATAATATTTATAATAATTTGAATATAGCGATACGGTTCTAAGAGGCGCGGGTTTCCAATTCCGCTATGTTCAAATTTTAGTTTTCTAAAAATTTATATTATACTTAATATTATCTAAGAATAAAATAGAAGTTTTAATAATTTCTTTAGAAGGTTATGTAAAGTAATTACGTTGTAAGGTATATTTTTAAGTAAATAACTATCCTTTCTTACTTAAAAAAACCCATACAAGCAACATAAGATGTTTTCTCCGTTTCAAACAAAGTGTCTTCTGAAAATAAGCATAGAACATTATCAGTTATTTTTAAACACTTTTGTGACTTCTCCCGGAAACGTGTAAAAAGCTACGCATCGCATATAGCACTATAAGAGGGATTCTTGTAGTGTCACGCCGCTTCCCATTTTCCTCCTAATTTTCGACACATTGCTTATTGAGTGGCGGAAATCGCCGTACTTTAATTTGTTAGAAAAACGAAGAAATGAAAATATTAGTAAACAATAATTTATTTTCCCTAGTAGGAATCGAAACCGCAACTGTCACGCTTGTGTCACTGCGCTACGATAGTGATAGTCACTGATAGTGAGGAAATTAAGAGTCGATTATATTTTTACTCTACAATAGAGTAGTATTTTTTTATTACTTCTATAAATTATTTTTATTAATTTTCAGTAACAAAAAAAACTAAATTTCTAGACTGGCGATATATCATTACTATAAATAAAAAGGATTTACAGTAATCCTTTTTATAACTAGAAGCTTCTTTAAGAATTGAATCGCTTAGCGATGCAAATGCTTGAAGCGGCTTTAAGTGGTGGAGTACAGGCTATTTTAAACTGTAAGGCGATGGTGGGTCATTGAACCCGCGGGCATTGCCACTGATAACACATAGACGAGAAGACTATGCTCGTTATATTAGAATAGTTAAAACATAATATTATTGGAATTGAAATTTGGAGGAATTGAGTGTTCTGTAAATTTTTATTATGTTCACGCTTCATCCCGCATAGATTTTGGTTTGTCTTGCCAAGAAGGGAACAGAAAATAGTGCATTCCCAAGTGGGAATAGAACCCACAACTATCGCTTTTATATTCGAACACTGTTCCACTGCATCACGTCTTTTTTAAATTAACTTTTATATATATAAATATAAATATAATTCGAGTTTAAGTTATTATATAAATGGTTTTAATTGGTATAAGATTATTAGCAATTAAGTCTTTTAAGATATTTATATACGTACGCAATATTTTATATGACATCGACTACTAAAAGTTTTACGAATTATTTTTTTATAAATTCTTGTTATGGAACCACATATTTTTATTTTAAAATATTGACAGAATAAGATAGAATATAAACAATTTTATTAATAAATAGTAGTCAATTAACTTATTTTTACAATTAACAGATACTTTGCATTATTTCTTATCCATTACTAATTAAAACACAGATAAGATACAAAAAACATTGCACTGAATAAGTCGACAAGTTCAAAACACCATGTTTTTTATCTGCCGTGTTATTTCAACAATGATGTCATAGCGTAGTATCAAGTTTCGTCAATCTCTTAAGATTTATTAGGATCGCGTTTCTAAGATCACATTCAATATTTATTATTAACTTTCACATTATTTTTCAATTTAAAAAAAAATATGTGAAATAGAATAAATAAAAAGTATATTGGATAAAATATACATATTTTTTATACTTCAATTAGCTGTGCACTTTTTGTAAATGCCAATTATTATTATTATCTGTGGCAAATTTAATTATATAGTAGTAAAAATGCCGCTAGAAAATAATTTAGGTACTTTGTGTTGTTATATTATTTATTCTGATTCTATTATTAAGTCTGATTTAATTAGTATGTTTTTTGTGTTGTTTTTAGCTTCACGCTATGCCCGCACATAGAAGGGAAGAATGTGGGAATCTAGATTAAAGACTCCGATTTTTTGTCCGATTCCGAAGACCGATTTTCTACCGAAGGTGGGTCGCTGCGCCACGACAGCTTCAGTAATCATTTCATACTTTATTCTTTAAGTTATAAATTTTGTATTCGCAGAAGTGAAATTACAATATAATGTCTAATTTGCAGCCGGCAGACTAGAAAAATATATTTAGTTTTTATGTTTTCAGTTTGTTATTACGTCAAATTGAGTGTAACGCTGACGAGGCCATCGCTAAATAATGAGAAGACACGTTCTAAATGACATACATTTTGTAAACAATAATATATTCCGGTAAATGCTCTAAAAATGCCTCGGCCTTTTTATATAATATGATGATGGTAAGATCGACTAAAATTTGGAGTAATATACCTATCAACGTTTTATAGTAAACGACGTGCGCTGACAAAATATGGCATTGAGTTCTGGAGTTAAGTATTAAAGAGAAGTACAACACGGATGAACAAATGCATGAATACTTTATTTAAAGTAATGATTTAAAATGTTATTATTTTTCGTATGACTCTTTAGTGTTGACGCAGCTGTTTTGCATCTTATTCTAACTTCGATGGAAAATAATCCATCTCACTCG
The DNA here is from genome assembly GCA_037355905.1 of Heliconius aoede. NCBI lineage: Eukaryota > Metazoa > Arthropoda > Insecta > Lepidoptera > Nymphalidae > Heliconius > Heliconius aoede. Next base: position 416,567 of record JBAIZZ010000193.1, read on the forward strand.
GACATTAAAATTCCAAGGCAATTCTGAGTCACGTTCAAAGTAAAAAGTTAAATACAAATGCCGATGTTATGATGAACTTACATACAAATATGTACCTACATTTTGTGTTCTGCTCTAACACTACTCTACAACTAGTTATTATTTTTATTTTACACTTTTTCTGTCTTCGTCATAACTTAATCTATTTTATTTCTTTTTAGTTATGATTCAATATAATTTCTATTAAACCGTCTATTAGACGTGTTTGTGGTTTTGACATAATACAATATTACACGGTTTTCCTTCTATTTGTTACCTTCAACTAAATATATCGAATAATATTAATAATATAATAGAAATTGAATTATATTTTAAAATATTATAAAATTTCATATAATTCATCTTTTATTTTCGTTTAATAAATTTATTTTTTAAATTATATAAAAAAAATGTTATGCTATGCGGTCTTATCTATGTTATCTTATTTGTTTATCTGTGCGAAACAGCGATGCAGTTGCTATGTTCTTTGGAATCAGTTTTTATTGTTTTTACATAAAAAAAAGATTTAAAAACAAAAAATGGTTGTGATTCTAATTACTCTCACAAATTCTATAAGGCTAACCCAGATTGGACTATTATGCTTCTCGTATATATTATCTCGCTTACATACATATATATTAGTTTTTTAGCTTCACGGTGTGTCCCACATATTGCAGGTTAGGCAGAAGGAACCTGGGAACCTAGTGTTTAGTAACTATTTTCCATTAAGCCTTTCCACCAAATTCTGAAGCTTATGAAGTTTAACTACATGCTGACTGATGAAACTCATCGCAGCACTTTGCCTCGTTACACGAGCGCGCAAATGAATCGAGTGGGACTACACGTCTGAAATTAATCGAAATGATTTATAACTAAAACGTTGAATCGTTTAACAACAGAGTAACAACGCGACATAGAGACTAGATTCCGAGTTTGCCTATTCCAATAAGATGAATTAAACTTGTTGCCAGATAGAAAGTGCTGACATCGTGTCTGTAAAGATACAAATCTGCGATCGATGGCGGACATTTGCATGTCAATTAGGTTTCACTGAGGTCGGGAAAGCTGTAATTATTGAATACAGATAAAATAATGTTGGAAAACTCATCTTACTGGTTATTTAATAAGTAAATATGGGTGATTTTTTTTATAGTTATAGTTATAATAATAAATCTAATATATTGTATTTTTAATGTTTAATTGCTAGAATTCAATTTGGTGATTATAATATTATGTACCTAAATTTATTGTTAGTTAATATTTTTGGAACTTGATATATAATTATATTTTTTGGATATGTAATGTATTTGTACTTGTACTTGTAATATTTTGCTTTGAGTAATGGTGAAAAATAAAAAAAAATTAGGTTCACGCTGTATCTCGCACACAGTAGGGTATGCAGAGGGATCCTAGTGTTCAGACACTCTGTTAGTGGGGACTAACAAACAAAAATAACATTTTGTATAAAAAATATTACATGAAAGATATCCATATAATCTTTCTTTTTTCTTGTAACAAAATTTAATTCTCGTCTTATGTACAATTAAGCCAATTTTTGAATTTTTTTTCATTATATAGCCAAATAATGTGTAGTATAGTGGTGCTATCATTGATTTTCCAGAATGGGGTTTTAAAAAGAATAATTTAAGTAAATAGTGTTAATTACTTTAAGTACCTGCTCTAGTTTTTTGTCATACTTAGAATTATTTGTAATTAATTAATTTTAATAACAGTTGTGTTTTTCGTTTATCAGCAAACGTTAAGCCATTATTGTTAATGTGAGTGGATAAAAGTAATCGAAACTTGAGTCATTGCCAATTTTAGACATTGACAATTGAAAACAACAAAATTTGTTTTTTTTTTAACCTAAGTAAAAATACAACAGAGAGAAAACCTAGTAGAGATTGGAAAGAAGAGATGATAGCGTAGTTTTATCTAGTCTCCAGCACTTTCGAAAAAAAAAATTCGCGACTAATGTTTACTTATTATCAATATTTATAACTTATTACATGTTTTCTATAAAATATTATTTTTTTCCGTATGTTATTCTAGTTTCAGTTTGTCATAACAATTACGTAATGGCCGATTATGGAACTTTTAACCTTATTCGCCCCTCGTCGCGTGAGGGGTGAGGCCGGCCGGTACCGGTGCCGGTGGCGGCGTTACGTGATATTTACAATTTACAAGCCCATTTCCTAATATAAGAACGATGTAATGCAATAAAGCACCATCGTCACGTAATTTCTCTAGTTCTGAATTATTTCAGAAATAAGTTTTTACTAAAACTTTTGGTCATTTCCTTGGATTGATATACTGTGTTACTTAACATTTCTTCTCTATATTGGATATAAGCGAGAATTTTCCAGATTCATTACCATAAACATTGTATTGTATTGCTGCACCGTCGCGTGGCTGCAAGATAAAAATGTTAATTATTTAATTAATTACTTACTTTAGCTCCGATCTGGTTGCCGCATTGCCCGGCTTGAATGTGTACGATTTCCCTCATTTTAATATAAAAATTATTACTTAAACACTATACACGTGACTCTCGCACAGCACTACTCTGTGATATGAGCGGGCTGCAGCTCGGTGGGGTTTTTTTAGGCAAGGATCGCCTCCGCGCAGTGTGAAAACAGCCAACGCTGATTGGCCGGAGAGCTAAACGTGTGGCTAACTTCGTGATATTACTATTCACTTCATTGTATAGTAGACCACTAGTTTTCTTATTGATGTAAACAAAAATAACCTTTATGTCATAGTAATAAAGATTACAGCGACATTTGCCGGTTTTCGGTCGACTGTACTCTGTATGGCAAGATTTAGCTTCGCTATATATGGTAGTATTACTGCATAATTATTTTTAACGCAGGGTGTAGGGTCGGTTTAATTGTGTTTTTTTTTTCTATGAATTGTCCTTTTGGCTCTCTCTTGCATGTCGCCTGTGAGCTCACGCATTATTTTTAGGTGACAGTTTTAGAAGTCACCGCTACACCCGAATTTTTTTTAATTTTCGATATTGCTGTCATTTTACATCATATATTGTTTGCCTAATAAGTTTTTCGCATGTTTTATGTCTATTGTGGTTTTTTTACACTGTTGAGGTGGAGAGACTAAGCAAAGTTTTTTTTTATTTAAATAAAGTGACCAAAAGAAGATGACAGATGGTCGTAAAAGTGCAAATAAATCTAACATTTGACGTTTCAAACATGTTTCCAACACGAAGAGTTTATTCTAGCATTATAATAAGCCAATATTTAAAGTGTTTTGTTTGGTTTCTAAGTATATTTAGAAGATTTTATATTCGATATAAATTTTATTCCGTAATATTCATATCAGTATGCTACAGGTTCTTCTCAGGCACAATTAGGTATATATTATGCTGCGTTTTTCTTTCTTAAATAAAAACTAAAAGTAGAGTATAGTGTATGTAGTACCCATAGACTATACATCATAAATTCTTCTATACTTTAAATATTATATACTAAAATAAAAATTAAAAGTAAATAGTATTGAGTGAATTCCAAATCCTTCCTTATGATTATGTTAATCTATCAGTTATTCAATTTGCGGTTGCAGGTTTAGTGCACTAAAGTTCCTTGTAATATAATGACAGCAATCTCTCTCATATTGTTTTTTTATTTTTAGAGAAATTATGTAGCACGGGGGAAAGTTACCCGGCTTAAGATACATCGCGTGTCAGTGGTCTGTCAAGGACGATAAAAAATCTTTTAATTATTAAATAGAGAGAAATGGAGTGATTTGACACTGCGTTTTATTATTATCATCACATCCAGCCTTTGACGCCCACTGCTACCTTTGCTGGGGGAGGTAGAGCAAATTACGTGGTATGGTATTATAGAATACAGAAATATTTACTTTACAGCTTTTTATGCATGCACCTGCACCTTATGAAAACTACGAGAGAACCTAGGCCAACGCCACGATATATATTACCTCACAAATCGAATGAAAATAACTTACTCCTATACATACATATATAATAAATCCCTCGAGTGGGAATCGAACCCCATCACGTTATACATAAATGCTTTAATTGCTGAAAAGTTATTTTTCATAAAAAATAATCGTTTTGCCAAGAAAATAAAATTCACGGATTATTAACAATACGATTTATTTGTATGTTCTCGTTGGGTGGAGTCGTGCTTACTTAGCGTGTTCGTACAGATCGTGTTGCCCCTAGTGACCTGGATAACTGTTACCGCATATAATCAGCATTTATTTATTGTTTCTTTTTTACATATTCCATTTAGATGGAGGCTGAGGCGCACCGGGACAAACGTGTGACTAAACGTGACTAGATGTGGGTTTCATCCCCACTCGAGGAAATTAAATATTTAATAAATATATAATTCAAAATATTCTTTATTCAAATAGACTAGTGTAAGCACTTTTGAATTGTGAATGTAGTAAACATATAAACAAAAAGCTTCCACCGGCTCGGAAGGCAGTTCTGCTGAGAAGAGCCGGCAAGAAACTCACCAGTTGCTCTTTTCTAAGTCAATGGTGTAATTTAGTTATTACATGAACTGGCATTCAATAGATACTAATTCCATACATGTTTATCCTCTAAATATTCTTGAACAGTGTAATAAGCTTTACTTGTTAGAATTAATTTTACAGATACTTTTCGATTTTGGCAGTGGCAAATTTAGAATAAACTGTGGAATTTTATTATATACACTTATACGTACCCAGACAAATAAAAGATTTATTAACTTTTTTGTTAAATTTCACACATTCTAATTGCACAACGTCATCATCTAATAATATTTGCCCTCTTCACTGAACAGTATATTAGAGAGGGGACGTTATGAATCACATGCCCTTGAAAGCTTTTGCCCTCTTTCGCTCAGAATTTATATTTGTTTTTCCTCATAAATAAATGATTTCATTATAAATTACGTTTCCTTTGACCAGTGTTTTGTTATTTTGAACTAAACCTAATTTAAATTATATGGAATTATTTGTAACCCAACTATTTTTGGTTTTATATGTAACAAGCCGTAATAAGATATTAAACATTTGGTTAATTGTTAATTGGTATATATACTGTAAGTAAATATTTAACTGTTTATAGTGGGACAGCGGCAGACTGTAAATGCGACGGTTGTTGATTCGATTCTCTCTCTCTTCTCCTTCTTCCTCCTATGGCAGGGTGGGCAGGGGGTAACTCACATCGATACACTCTGTTCTCCGTTTCTCACTGCGTGTTAAATATCAGAACTCAATGCCGCTCTTTAGGAAAATGAAAATAACCCATTCTCCCGAGTAAGAAACCAACCCACAACCTTTACACTGCCCACTGCGCCACGACAGCCTTAACCAAATAACTTGTGTTTATCGTTTTATTTCATTCGAGAGTATTAATAATATTTACTTGCACATATTTTAATATCTTATAACAATGTTTTATTATGAATATCCAGCTGCCACATTCACACGGTCATACAATTTGTAACAATGAGCGCTGTCTGCGTACGCGCATACTTGCATCCTTCTCTGGCTCACAATGACTGTTTTGTTCTGTTGCATATTTTTAGACATGATCTATCATGCTCTCTTTCGTACATAGTAATTTCTTTGATTTTCTCGAATAGATACTTAATTGACGAGGCCATTTGATGAATATACGGCTGTACCCACATTGGTGGTCCGATTCTCTTCTGGGGACGAGATTCACTTTTAAGTTCTTACCCTGGTAAGACAAGCTATGGATTTGAGAAGCACCACTTAAGTTTCAATAGCACGAACTTAAACGGAAAGCAGAGAAAGGAGTTTCTTGATATTAGGTTCGACAATCTGTATAGCATACAGGACATCATATCATAAAGTTGATAATAAATTAAAGAAGTAGATATCTTTATAGGTAGGTGTTAAGTGAATTCCGTGTCCGGGATACAGTGTGAAGCTGACATTTTATATACATATACGATACGAAAGTGGCAAATGAAGCATCTTGAATCTTGACACTAGGTTTCCTATATATATATCCTGTCATATATTTTTTTAACGTTACAGAAACTTGTTAAAATTTCGTTCCTCAAAAATAAAACAATACACTTACTGGATCATTTCGTTTTCTGTCTGTTTCTCTGTTAAGACCATTGTTCTCAAGATCTATCTTGGAAAAAATATTAAATTGACACTAAAAATTATACTTCTAAGTCGTCGCCGAGTGTACCATGCCAACTCTATAACTTCAAAAAATTGAGGTATACGTAAAGGCGACTTTAACGTTTTATGTTAAAGCTTTTATTTTCTCTTCTCGACTTCAATATCACTGCTTTGGGTTTGAAGTTTTTTTTTCTATACTCCAAGGAACGGTATATCTGGATATTTGATATTTATTAAATGAGAAAAACGGTGTTGGGAGATGGAGAGAAGAGCCAGATCGATGGACCACAAAGTGTTACTATAAGGGTATAAGCCTTTTTCTTCTTAGATGCAGAAAGCTAATGTTGATTTAAAAACAATTACGACGATAACGAAACATTAAGTTTCTCTGCAAAATCTCTCTTTAATAAATAAAGCTACAATTGGAACTTAATTAAAGACTACTCATATGTACATTATAAGCTAGCTGTAAGAAAGGGCCGTTTAAAGGAAAACTAGCAGTGTGTCAAGGACAGTCTTTAATAATTAAATGTAAACTTGTTTACTACGAACTTTATACTGAGAATAACGTTATCAGGGCCTCAATATATGAACCAAACATAAAGTTTGTTGCTATAGTTTTAGAAAATATCATCTTTTGTGTTTATTTACAAAGCTTTTCTTATAGAATATCATTGTAGGACGATGAGAAAATATAGCTTTAACTCTTGGGCGATTGAAAGCAGTGTCGATTCAAATTCTATTATGCTGAAATTTGCATATTTAATTTAATATTTCCTTTTAATTGAAAGTATACTATTTTAACAATTTTTTTTTTCTTTTCTTTTAGCTTCATGCGCCGTTCTCGTTTTTGGGATTCCAAATAGAATACCAAATATTCTTCATCCAAATAAACCATTAAAAGCACCTTTGAATCGTCGACGCAATATACAAAAAAAGCTACCACCGGCACCGACACCGGGCCGAAAGGTAATTCTGCTCATAATAGCTGGTAACAAACTCAATAGTCGCTCTTTTCACTGTCAATGGTACGGTGATTTTATTATTACATGACCTACATGACATTCAATAGATATTAAATATTATTATAACTCCACACATTTTTATCCTGTAATTATTCTTGAAAATTATAATAAACTAAGTATTAGTAATATTAATTTTGCATGTTCAAATGAAACTATAATGTCTAACACTATGTACAACTAAATTCGTGATTTGAATTTAGTTAAAATTGAATCGTGTATATGGTGTATATGGCTTGGAGGTCGGCCCGACTGCATATTCTGCATTATGACCTCTGATGGACTGCCGTCGTATAAAATGTATATATTAAATGCACTAGTTTTACTTATTACCTTACTGAACTTAAGATTAGTTTCTTACATGTATTTATATATAGTATATATATAGTACTTAGAAGTTAATTATATAAACATTGGAAATTCAAATGTAATTGGCAGTGTTTTCCTCTTAATAATGTCACCTATAACCACATTACCGTATAATTATAAAAAAATACGTAGCTTCTTCTTTCATCCACATATCATAATCTTTTTTAATATGGTTGAGGCTAGTCGTGGTGCAGCGGCACAAGGGTGTGAATGTAACGCGACGGTTGTGGGTTCGATTCCCACTCGAGGAAGTGAAATATTTATTTAGGTTTATATTTCCATTTTTCTTCGCTCTGGTGTCGAGGCAAAGCCCGGCGTTGAGTTCCGCCACTCAACACGCAATGCCTCCAGAATTCGGCAGTGGGAAACTTAATTCCTCCAAAACGGGACATAAAGGGATATTTTATTACTATAATAATAATAAAGTTGTAGGCGACGACTAGTACCTAATCTCTTTTCAGTTACGTGTGTACGTTATTTTAATATTTAAATGTTTAAGTTTAAAAAAGCAACCACAAATACCTACAATGTGCGCACTTCGGCCACATCACTTGTCAATGAAGGATAACTTCTCAAGTGGTGATGCAATCTTTGTAACTGGATTTCATTCATGCAATTGCAAGGTTTCGAATTGCTCAAATGTTCTTATAAACTTTTACCTTTTTTTCATTATCTGCATAAGGCCACTTCTTCTTTGGTTCCCGTCACAAATAAAATATTGAAAATCTTCAAATAAAATAAAATATTGAATGTTCGGTAAGACATTTTTTTTTTTTTTTTATGGGAGAGAACAAGGCAAACGAGCGTTCGGGTCACCTGATGGTAAGTGATCACCGCCGCCCACGGCCCCATACAACACCAGAGGAGTCCACAGGTGCGTTGCCAGCCTTTAAGGTGGAGATGAAGGGCACCGGGACCCGGCATTACCTAATGCGAAACGCAGTGGCAAGGGCCACTACTTCACGCCGGTTTTAAATGTCGGGGGTGGTATTAAGTCCGGTCGAGTCTGCCCATGCGTGTTGCCATTACTGGCGTTGTGACTCTACCACACGTACTTTAGTCGCCTCTTACGACACCGACAGTACCAGGGTGATCCTATTCTAAGCCGGGACCACACGGCTGACAATTTTTTCGTTTTGTATATTTTTTCTAAATTTTAAAAACATCCTTCCAATAATTACTAAGCCTAATTATAAGTATGAAATATTTCACTTTCATGCAAGAACTACTACTGGTCGGATAACGTTAAGTAACATAGATAATAAATCAAATTAATACATTGTCTACAATTTATGTAAAAAAAAGTATTTTGGCTATATTATAACAATAATTTAATCGGCAGATGCCGTGTTTGTGGTTATGGAAACATATGGTTTCAAAATATAAAAGCTTAACAGTCATGAAGACTACCTATTAGGTACGCCCACAGCTCGCGCCGACTGCACCGTCGACTGGCCATCGCGGGTACAGCTATATTAGGTAATGGCGGCTTTTGTCTCCGAATTTAATCGAATAATCGACAACACACCGATTTGATACTTAAAAGGAAAGATGGAGTCAACATGTTTGTATTTTAAAATTTTAAATTCAATTCCCACTAGGGAGAGCGAATAATTTTAATTTCCTCTCTTTTGTAAAAGGCATTAATTCTTTAACAAGTTATCGTTAAAGACTCCATTCACCATTTTCCACCTAATTTCTGAGACATTGCCTTTTGATGTCTTGACACTTAATGTCAAACGGTCTTGTACAACGTCACGCGGCGCCTCGACGGCGTCATCATATTAATTTATATATAAAATACATTTAAACATACATAAAACTTCTATATATTATTTTACATAACTAAAAAACGAACGCTTCGAGGACTTTTTGTCTCTGCGCTCTACAAAGCATGAAGGACGTCATCTGCACACCCATCCACTTCCGACTGTAGCGACTAGTGTACTTTACTATTATTTATTTAATAATCGGAATTACTTCTGAGTTTTCATAAGTCAAGAACTATCCATACATTGAAACTAAAATTTCGTCCAATTTAATAAAACAATATAAAAAAATACTTTATATACTAACTGTATTGAAATTGTAGTGTTGAGTGTTACATGCGGGCAGAAGCGCACAAATAAACAGACAAAAATGTCATAAATAATTGTTCTATTATACTAAAAATCATGGGACTGGACTTTAGACTGAAACAGATTTGTTCGTGTAAAAGTAGTATTTATTATTTTCACGTGGATAATTTTTGTTTATAAAATTTCTAGTGTTGGTTACCCTGTTATGTGTGGGATACAAAATGAAGCTTAAAAAATATATATGAGTATTATTAGCACGCTCACTTACTACATCTAAACCGGAAGTACTTGTCACTACGCTCAATAAAAGCGAATGATTAAATTCATAAGATTACCTATATAGTTATATGAGTTTATAACTATTATACTCATGTCTTATAATATATTACTAATACAGTTATATAACGTAATAGTCAAAAAAACCTTCTTAAAAACAAGCTTTCTAAACTTTTTCGGGTGTATTGTTTTTTTACAAATCAATTCCTTTCATTTGATACCTATATATAATATATAATATAACCTTTGATATTATTTGAAATTGATACTATATGAACATGAAAAAAATAAAGTAAGTCCTGGTTTTTCACACACCGCCAACTCAACGCCGCGCTCTGTTTAGTTGCCAGAGCGAGGAAATGAAAATATAAAATATTTCACTCTCCGAGGGGGAATTGAACCCACAACCGTCGCGCTTACAGTCATACGCTTGTACCTCTGCGCCACATCAGCCACGGGCGGAAAGGTAAATAGATTTATACAAATTAAATGATCGCTGTACAGGAAACAAGATTCATTTAAAGTGTAATAGGTTCTATACAATCAGCTCGATCTATTCCTTTTGTTAATTCATTTAACTCTGCAAATTCTTAGCGAGATTTGCTATGATTTAGGGTTGAAACTTATAATTTTTATATATTTTTTGTAATAAAAAATATATATAAGAATATTACTAAAACATACTTATATAACTAAATAAACTTTAAGAGGAGAAGAGAAGAGAAGAATATTAAGCCAATTAAAATTTTTATTAATTTCCTAGCTTTGGTAACGAGGCAAAACGCGGCGTTAAGTTACGTCATTCACCTCGCATTACCTCAAAAACGTAAATAAATATTGGTATAACCCAACACACTAAGAAATCAAAATAGAGAATAACAATAACAAAATAACCTTGCGAATTGTCTGAAGTGCGTGTCTCTATTAATGACTCCCACTGACGTTTCGTGCCGCGGTGACATAATGCTCGCACAGTAACTTCCTGTTAGACGTGATCTACTAAATCCACTTTTTAGGTCATACTAGCAATGCATAATTCTATATCTATATAAATCTATATATATATATATATATATATATATAAATAAAAGGGGATGTTCCCACTGACTGAGGCAAGACGCACGCACAGCCGTAATCGATGATGGTAGAAACGTGAAATTTGGACAGATGTATATTTTTATAACGTGAACAGAATTCCCACTCAGAAGGTATTTCGAAAAACTTTTACCCTAAAGGAATGAAATAGGGGTTGAAAGTTTGTATGGAAAAAAAATGAAGTCGCCACCGATTGCTGTAAAATTCTACTCTTATAGAGATACTATTAAGAGTCTACTCTTCCTAAACTCTCTTTAAAATAGGGAACGGAGTGTTACAATAGGTTCCCTTTGCCTATTCCGCTGTGTGCCATCCGGTCGTATAAAGCTGATTTATTTATTTATCGTAACAGAGTACTACAGCTCTCCGTTATGATGAATGCATATGCACGAAGGCTTAACCGCTAATTATTATTAATATATTAACTTATTCTATAACTGTCTGTCCTTACATGACACATACATGTCATAGTCAACATCAAAACGAGCTTAACAAAAACAAATCGATTTCCAATAAGAATACTTTACAATATAATTGTGTATTTTTAAATGTTACTCATTTACGCTTTGCTTAGAGTAAGTCACCGTCTGTGCGGCGCCAGGCCAACTTTGATAGGTATTTATGCCAAGTTACACTAATTAAATGTTTTTCAATGATGGTAATCCGTCAAAGGGCACGTTGGAATGGTTGTAGGTTCGAATTCAATTATTTCATCCTTTAAAAGAAAGTTAAAGAAAGAATGAGAAAAAAGAGATTTAAGTATGCATAGCGAGAATCAAATAATTAAAGTTAAAATGTTAAGAAAAATGTTTTTTTTTTATTATACATAATATCATTAGATTTTATTTTTTTATGGGAGAGGACAAGGCAAACGAGCGTTCGGGTCACCTGATGGTAAGTGATCACCGCCGCCCACGACCCCACGCAACACCAGAGGAGCCACAGGTGCGTTGCCAGCCTTTAAGGTGGAGATGAAGGGCACCGGGGCCCGGCATTACCTAATGCGAAACGCAGTGGCAAGGGCCACTACTTCACGCCGGTTTAAAATGCCGGGGGTGGTATTAAATCCGGTCGAGTCTGTCCATGCGTGTTGCCTTTACTGGCGACGTGACTCTACCACACGTACTTTAGTCGCCTCTTACAACACCGACAGTACCAGGGTGATCCTATTCTAAGCCGGGACCACACGGCTGAAAATTGTAATTGTATAAAAAAAAATATAATTAAAATGAAAACAACTGACGACACATTTAAATATTTGTAGTCGTAGCGCATTGGTACAAGCGTGGGACAGTTAAGGTAAAAAATGTCTGTGACAGATTATGATTTTGATTCCCACTCACACGAAGAAATTAATTATTTAATATTTTCATTTCCTCAAGGCAAAGCGTGGCGTTGACTTCCGCCACTCAATAATTCGTGGGTGGGGTACGGAAGTGTCGAGGTTCCACCTGCCTACCCTGCTATCTATCACCTGCGGGATAAAGCTCGAAGCGATTTTGCGTGAAGCAAAAAAACTATTATAGCTTCCCAATATATCATACAGAACATATTTCAAAAGAAATCAATTAATATTCATGTACACAATTATTTCTGCTCACGTAACAATTTTTTGTAATCGTAAATTGGCGAGTTTCTTGCGTTGACCCAGCAAGTGCAAGCTTCTATATAAGTCTGTACAGATCCAGAGTATGTGCAGGAGAAATTACGATTCGTAAAAACATAAGAATATAAGGAAAACGATTAAATAATTTGGTTTTTATGTCACTTTTTGCGGTATTTACAACATAATTTTATAATTAACAATTTTTTTTTCGGATATTTATTTGGTTTGTGCACCTCACTTAAAACACTACGGTTGTGGATTCGATTCCCAGTTCTGAATGACGGAACGCGAAAAGTCGTGAAAATTGGTCGGAAAATGTAGAACGAATTGTCTTACCGTCTTAAAAATTTGAAAATATTTAAAATACATAAAATAAGGCCGTCGTGGCGCAGCGGCATAAGGATATGACTGTAACGCGACAGTCGTGGGTTCGATCCCCACTCTAGGAAGTGAAATATTTATTTACGTTTATATTTTCCATTCCTTCGCTGGCATTCCATGGTGTCAAGGCAAAGGGCGGCGTTGAGTTTTGCCACTCAATACGCAATGCCTCCAGAATTCGGCAGAAAGTGGGGAACGGACTGTATTAACACTAAGTTTTCTCTGCTGTGTGCTGTGTGATACGGCGTAAAGCTGATTTATTTATTTTGATTTATTTTACATAATTTAAAGTCGTCTTGTCGCAGTGTCTGACCGGAGAGGTGACAATGATGATAATTCAATTCCTTGATCTGGTAACAAGACAAACCGCTGCATTGTCTTCCGCTGCTCAACACGCAATGTCTCGAAAATTGTGAAGAACTGTTCTAAGACTAACTTTTAGCACTGGGTTGCCTCTGCCTACCTTACCATATACAGCTATATAAAATATTTTAATTTACCGTCTCTCGAAATTGCAATAAAAGTATGCAACTGACATTAAGGTGAATGTATTTCTGTTATATGTACTCGTATATTAAAACGTTTATTCACGCCCACATTATTATAAAATCCTGATTATTTTATTAATTCAATGCAATAAGTTTTATTTTATAGCATTCTTTTATTTTATTTTATTTTATCATTATTTTGTTTTATAGCATTCTTTTATTTTATTTTATCTTTATTTTATATTATTTCATCATTTGGGTTGAGAAGGTATACAGTTATTACGTTTCAAAAATCAATATTTTAGTGCAATTCGAATCTGTTTTCAAAGCACTACGTAGTTGCACGTTCAAATTCACTGTATTTTTCTATAGGCACGTATAGAGGCCGTCGTGGCGAAGGAACACAATCGTGCGACTGAAAACGCGACAGGTGTGGGCTTAATTTCCACTTGGGGGAATGGAATATTAAATATTTTCATTTCCTCGCTCTGATAGCCAGGCAAGCCGCGGCGTTAAATTCCGCCACTCAACACAGAAAGCCCCGAAGATTCGGCGGAAACTAGAGAACGGAAGTGTCTTAATGGGGAGTATCTTAATACTATCTTGCTATTTGCGGGATACATCGTGAAGCTAAAAGAAACAAAAGCAGAGTTGTAAAGAGAATATAGAAAATATTCTCCGCCCATTTTCTATACTCCGCGTAACCACTAACCTGAGATTAGAACCCATATTTAAACTTTTATTTTATGTATAACCCTTATAAATGTATATACACTAGAGTGTACGGTGTACAGTGTATGCATCTCGCGACATCTCCATAACAGCGTGTCCTAGATACGAGAAGATTTCATGTCCTTACTCGGAGAACCAGCTATCGGTCTCCTTATGTAACGGTCGTTTAAATTTTTGTTTAAATTTATTCTGGTTGCAGTTTAAGTAGTTTTTATGGGTTAGCTTGTATATTTTTTTGCTATAGACTAAATATAAATTTATTTATTATATAGAAGGATAACGATGGCAAGAAAACCCCATAGAGAAAGATTTTGAATCTTACTCTAAACAAAACTAACGTTTCTTGTACAAATTCGTCTTGACCGTGCCACAGAGACAACCCGACGCCATATAGTCAAAATGAAAAAAATAAAAATAGACGTATGTTAATTATCGTTGAATAGTGACTATTCATTCCACGATAATTATCATACGTAGATTCTACATATATTACTAACTAAATTATTTTTAGGCTTTTTAAATTCAAAGTAATTTATGGAAACACAATTGATTTTTATTAGAAATATAAGTAAGTAATGACAATCTATTTCCTTGGAAAATTGTTTTTAAAATTGGCTTTAGATTTTCCAAAAGTAAATTCCAATTTGGCACATAGGCACTACTGCTAGTGCAAACAGCGAAAAATTGAAACGTCCCCGTCGCAGTCCTGTCGCATTGCGGAAGTGCTCGCAAAATTAATATAAATTAAATTAAGGAATTACGTTTCAAAATTGTATTTTTTACTTATGTCAACATAAATACTTACTTTTTTCTTTTATTAGAATTAAGCTTAAGCTTAGATTTTCAAGTAAATCCAAATAAGAATGCTAGAGATATATATTTGGGAAGCCATATCGTGAGCCGCGTTATTGATTTCACGAATACGCCCGTCGCGACTCACAGGGGTGACTCATACAGACTACAGGATGACTATACTGGTAGCGTTTGGAAGACTTTTTCATATTTACTTCTTTAAAAAACGTATAAAAATTTTAGCGTACCAGGATCTGAACCCACACCTATTGGAAACCGTCCAAGCGCTCTGACCTCTGAGCCATATGTACTTAGAATTTTTATATATCTTCTTATATATATTGGTATAAAAATATTGACGAATTTTGATTAGAAGAGATGGCTTAGTTAGTGGTAGTATCTTTATACCGCGCTTAGGTAGAAGGGTATTCAAGGATTGAACTCTAATTACAAGACGCTGCCCCGTAGCGTGACATAACACAGGTAACAAAGGATAAAATAGGACTCTGGGTAATAATTAGACCTAGGTTGACCTAGAATTAAGAAATTATTTTTTTTCGATTAATATTTTTTTACCGCTAAATCCTTAAATATCATAAAACGCGTATTTCGTAACGCGTAATTACACTATAAGGGTATAATCAAAATTAATTGGGTACTTCTGGTTTACATAGAATTAAGAAATTTGGCAGCTTGCATCTATAGGTAGGTACTAGTTCAGGAAAAAATTTGATAACTGAAAATTTGTGTTTAATTCTTAAAAATTAATATCCTTAAAAGGGGAAATATTCTATTAAAGCCGTTAGTATGTATCAGATGAAAGGGCTCTGGACTAAGCTGAGCCTGAATTTCAGAAAAAATCTCTAAACCTCTAATCTTTGTACGGAACCCTCGGTGGCTGAGCTCGACTCTTGTCGGATTTTTGATTTAAATCTTAACGCCCGGTTCTATGTAAAAGAAACTTTATTTTTGAATAGAGAATTATAATTTAATAATAGAGATCGTTAATTTTTCGATAAAAAAACGATAAACGGACGAATTCTTTAAAAGACGGCAGGAAGTGGGGATTGATGGATTAACTCTAGGTTCCCTCAGCTTCGGTGAAGGAACAACTTTTTAAGAACTTCAAAGGAGGTTCCTTCCATGGTCACCCTAAAGGTGACGTCACGTCCCCCCCGACTCCTCGTCAATTCGCATAACGAGACTGAAATCGTTTACAAAATTACGGAATATTCGATACACTTTTGTAAGTAGCTAAGTACAAGACGAATATAAATGTTTATGTATTTGGTACTTTTTTATTTGTCGTCAGCTTTTTATTGTTAAGTGGATGTGGTTAATGGCAATGGAAAAGTTTTTTTTCAGAAACGTTTCTTTTTATTTGGCAGCGGAACCCCACTTTCCTGTGTTCTTCCTCACTTCCACCGAATTTTCGACAAATTGCATACTGAGTGGCGTAACTCAACGCCACGCTTAATGAAAATAAATAGTTAATAACCGATATCAATCATATGTATAATGAATGCATATTTAAGAAATAGTAACAAAAAATTAAATGCACAACGATAAATCTAAATAAGGCCACATTCATTCACAATCCTTGAGCCTTTCCTCGATGATTTCACGTCGAACCCGCACCTACGCTAGAACTGACTCATGTCGACTAACGCCTACTGTCACACAACTTATGCAAGTGTACCATTGTTCAATTATGATTAAATATATATATATTATATTTCCTGATTTTTTATTTTTAACATTATGTCACTTGCCATCTGGCCTTGTTAACAATTTATATAAGAGTACAAAGATCAGGAGTGAAAAAAAATTACCCGTCGTATTTCTTATTTACGGAGAAAACAAAGAGTGAAAATGATATTGTTTAAAAACCAATGACTACATATTATATTTTAAAATATATCTAAACTTCAGCAATTTTTTTCAGTAAAGACATTTTTTTTAGGAAATCTGTTAATGATAAATCATTCTACTTTTATATTAAAAGACTACGTATATGGTGATTGAATCTAAATTCGGTCTTAAACATATTAAATATTTATAAATTATAGTTTTTGTAGCTTTAAATGTATATTATTAACATTGGAAAATGGCAGCTACCAGCTGTCCAACTGTCTACGTGTGTCCAAAGTTTTTTTACAGTTTGTCTGATGTTACTTTGGAAACAAAAAAAAAACAAAAAAGCTCATATTTTTACAATATCTACATTTCATCTAAATAATACTTCAATAACAGTTTCACGGCAACTTCACATTAATGAAATAGGCCTTGTATCGATTACAATAAGAATTGGACAATCGTCTATCGCGGCTTATTACGCGTAGGTGTCACTCGCTTGCAGAGTAGTCTTGCTTAGAAACTATTAAATTAACTTTAACAAAAGTGATATGTAACTAATTTATTGTTTTTATATCCATAGTGATGGTTGTAGATTCTATTTTCATTCGGGAAAATAAATCATATTAATTTCACCAGTCAGACAAGAGAAAGCGGGACCTTCCTCCCTACTCTTTGCGAAAAATTTTGTAAAAAAAAATTGTATATATTGAAAAAAATATATAAAACAATGAGGCGGTTTAAAACAATTTCGGCTTAAGAAACAGTTGAAAGTTTCACGAGAGCGCTACTTTCATATAAATAAATATTCATTAATTTTTAATTTATTAAGTTTGCATTTGCGTTATAGAGTTACACATACATTCAGCCAGTTACAGGAAAAAAAGGGTACCAATATATTTATTTTCGTGGCTTTTTATTATTATTATTTTCTTATTTAACTAAATGATATGTGAGCATCGAACCTGCAACTGTCGCATTACTGTTACACACTTATAACCTTGCGCCACGACGGCCTCATTACCGCTAAATATTTTAATATTTTAATAACACATTAAACTCCCAATGAACACACAGATAGCATTCCATCTTTACAAAATCGGCATTATATTTTTTTATTACGATTAATAAATTATGTTTCTACCCACCCCCTACACTGTAGAGTGCGTGTCGCGTGGGCATACAACCTATTGCTATACCAATTTCCACAAGGTCTCACTTTCAAATCCAAAACTTCTCTCTATTCTAACAGTAAAAGGAACGAAAATGCTTTAAACTTTTGTCTAAACAGAATTCAACGCTATAAAAGCCAAGACGTATGAGCGTTTGTCTTCATTTACGCCTGTACAGTATAGATCCCCAGATCTGTAGTACAGATAAAATCATTTACTTATTAAGATAGTCGATTGTTATGATACTATCGTAAATTAGAACCTGAACTGGATTGTGGCTATTATAACGACGACGACTGCAGGTTCGATTCCCAATCGGGGATACATTATGTCAGATAGAAGTGAAAGCTAAAAAATGATGAACATATAATCACTTAAAGAATAAATCATTTCTATTTTATAGCGACCTCAATAATAAGCGCGACGGTCGCAAGTTCGAGTCCCACTCGGGGGATTGAAATATTTATTTCCTCAATCTGGTAACGAGCTTAAACGTGGCGTTGAGTTCCATTTCTTCCACTCAACACACAATGCCCCTTAAATTCGGCGGAAAGTAAGAAATGACGATTTTTAACACTAGATTCCCAGGTTCCATCGGCCTACCCTGCTGTGTACGGGATATCGCGTAAAACAAAAAAAAACATACACAAACATCGGATGTGAAGATTTATTTGTTCAATAATAACAGCGTACCCACCCACGCGCGCACGCCACAAGTTAGACCAGACAAACGCCATATATAGGCAGATGAGTTAGCTCTGCACGATGTTTGACTAAGACTGTTCTAGACTTTAAAGTGTGTACTAATAATACATATTGCATAGCACAGTTATACAGACACGTGGCGCGGTAAACGTAATTGTTCTGGGGTTCGATTCTCTGTGGGAAATTTTCAACCCCTTATATTTGTCTAAGCCAATAATGTTTGTCTGAGCCAATATCTTTTATTTTTTGACTTGACGCTGTATCTACGCTTTGCCTCGCTACCACTTACCAGTGTGAGGAAATGACAATATTAAATATTTCATTCCTCCTATGGGAATCAAACCCACAACGCTTGAGCCCCTTCGCCACGGCGGCTTTAATATGATATATCTATAAATTTAAATTTTTGAGAATGAAATTTGCCTGTTTCTATTGTAACTTCTCAAGTTGTCATAATTGTAGGTCTACGGCAAGTATCCAGCATAGGCATTGATCACGTGGGGAATTTAATTTAAAATGCAGCAAAAACGATGCAATAATGCACGTAGTTTTTGGTTGTCATAACTTAAAAGCTTAATTTATTCTATGCTCTAAGGACCGGTATTTCTACATAATATTTGATACTAATTTAACAGACGGACTACAAATTCATCCCATAAGGGCTCCTTTATTTTCGTTTAAAAATGAGTAAAAACCTCACTGGTACTATTCTTACTTTAATTTAAAAAAAAAAGCAAAATAATATTTCTTATTTTAACTTCAATTGATATAAATAAACAAAAAAAAATATGTGAAAATCTGCTCATTGTCTTAAAAAAAACAAACATAGTAATTCCAAAAATACAACGTTATCATAGATCCAAACTAAGTACTGCACAAGTAGCGCTCTCACAGACTTGAGAGCGTCTCACAAAATCGATAATACCGCAACTGGGTCTAGAATCTATCTCATTATCTGGGATATCCGCGGTTGCCATGGCAACGCGGCTCCTCCGCCGCCCGTCTCTCTCGCTCGTATACAATTATTGGTACTTGCCACGCCTACAGCATCAAGTTATATGGTATATATTGAGGCTGGCTACACTGGATTTTTTTTTATGTAGATCTACGGTTAGAGATGTTTAATCTAATCTTTTTTGATCTGATTTAAAATATGTGCAGATTAATAGATTAGAATGTGCTTCATGTGTTTAGGATTTTTTAATAGATTTTTTGTCAGATTCACACTCTATCCCGCACACAGCAGGGTAGGCAGGGGAAACCTAGTGTTAAGACACTCCATTCCCCACTTTCTGCCGAATTCTGGAGGCATTGCGTGTTGAATGGCAGAACTCAACGCCGCGCTTTCTCTATAATAGATAATTAGAATGCATTATTCAATTTTTCTATAATCTTCGTTTTCTCCTGTTATTTCAATAGACACAGTAGTACACAAATTTGCGATTCCAACTCTTAGTTCGTAGAGTAATTCAGTGTTAAGGTTTTCTTTGTAAATACTAAACTCACACCGATGACAAACATATTATCTATATGATGTAATATATGTAAGTATACAAAGCAAATATAAAAAGCGCTGACAAAAACGGATACAGATAATTAACATAAACATAAAATCAAAGTATAAAACCACAATCGGACCACAAAGACATCACTAGTATTCAGAAAATGCCTTTGAATTTTGCTGTTATTTAGAAAAAAAAAACTACTTATCCTATGGATTCACCTTGCGGATGTCCATCACAACCTGTATTCTATTTCTATTAATCAATTAAAACAAAAAAAAACAATTACTTAATTTAAAGTCTAAATTAAGCAATTTTCCTTAAAAATCTAATTTAAGCTTAGATTTTATTTCAATACTGACATATATTAGTATGAAAGATTAAACTTCGCTTAAAAATACGGTAATCCCGTCCAACTTGATTCCAGACTATTGATCTCCGGAGCGTCGGCCGCTCAGACCTAGCGCTAGACCCAGCCGCTGCGGCGCTTATAACAAAATATTACTTTTAATTTGCCGCTACAGAAATTTAATGTAATTGTAAAAACAATTGCTGGAGATATGTTACTCTGTCTTAAAGTATCTATTGGTATCACGCTGTAATTCGCATGTCATTCTCCACGCACACACACAAAAAGCGAGGAAAAGAAAACAACTCATCCCACCACGTAGGAATCCAACCCACAACCGTCGCGTTTATGTGCTAATGCGCCACAGTGACCTCTAGAATATGTCTAGGTAAAAAATCTAAAGCTCAAGCAAAGAAATTACAGTCTAACCCCACCATTCATTATGTATATTATATACCCACTTGAAACGTCTGAGCGAGAGCGCTCGTTGTGGAAGAACGTCGAGCATGAAAATTCAAGAAGTTTCGTCAAAGGCATTTTAAATTAGACTGGCGATGCAAATTATAGAGCTGCCTTTCGTTCTTAACCTTTTTTTGTAATGTATCCAGTAATTACTACTGTTATAAACTAAAAGTTTTAAATATTTAGGTTTTTAAATTGAATTATATACGACGTGTATTGTTTCAGACACCAGAGTTCCGCCCGAGTTCTAGACATTGAGTGATTGAGCTGTCTTGTGCTTGGGAAGTGTCTGGCCATAACAGCAAAAAGAAATTATTCACCCGGCTGTCGAACCCGCAACCGTCACATTACAACAGATGCTGTCACATTGGCCCACGATGGCCTATTAAAAAAACAACTTATATAGCCACAGTTGCAAACATACGTATACATACGGTGTCTTTGTATATTGCAATTGTGCATTTAGAAACTATTTTTGTTTCAGTATAGAAATAGTATAGAAACAAAACCTAGTATTCCATGAATTCACCATGCATGTGCTCAAAATGGTGCAGGTGAGCAACTCAGAACAGTGTCTGAGGCTTACGAACCAAGTTTGCGCTGCAGGGACCCTAAGGTCCGCCTACTCTGTTCAAGTTATCTCAAAAGAAATTATTACTAAAAAAAATCCATATATGTAACTAAGTCTAACAGCTCCACTCAAAGTTTGCATTCTTCAAACGTTACAAACAGTTTCGGCAAAGCAACAAAATCAATTACACAATTAACGTATGACATACGCATACATCCGCAATAATTTAGATTGACAATTTAGTATTGTTTCCACGCAATGGCGCGTGGCGACGGAGCAGAAAAATATTTTTTTATTTATATTTCGTCATACAATCCTCATAAATCCACCCACCCCACATATGAAGTATGTATATTTATTGTAGAGGCGGTCGTGCAGCTGTACACTCAACGCATTCAGGAGTTTAAATTTATTCAATATTTTTATTTCCCTGCTCTGGTAACGCATTACGCATAGTATGTTTTATATTGGTAATCTTGCCTTTCCTTATGTAACGATATGGCAAAATCGCATGTCACCATCGATTGTGATGTAGTAAAGCCCAAGTAGCGGCACAGCACAATGGTTGTGGGTACGATTTTTTCCAAAAATCAAAGTTTACATAAAAAAATATACATTAAAAGTAGGTAACCTTAAGGTAAATTTAATGTTGTAGACAAATATTGCAGCATGTACTCATAGCATTATTTGCTAACTCATTTGTATCTGTACATAGAAGACTTAAAAGAAAATCTATTATTGGGGCATACAATAGAACCCAAAATACTATTATATCTTTTAAATTTTGAGTTTTTTTTAATCTTGATTCTATTTAAGTTCTGAAAAAAGGTCTGCGACATTATAAGTAAGTCACTAACATTATGTCACACAATTTTTACAAATTATAACAAAGCCATTTTATAATCATATTTTTTTTAAAGGCAATTTTCCACCAATTTACTTAAGCCACTGCCTCAGATTTAAGAACAGCCGCAAGAAACTCAGCAGGACTTTTTTCAAATCGATTATTTAAGTTATCTAACCCGTATTAAACCAAAGCTAAATAATATAAAGTTAGCACTTAACAATATCTTGTTTAATGGTGGCATCAATATAGTACGGCAAGTCTTGGCTGCCCAGAAAACAGGCATTTTGAACTTTGAAAACAAAGCTGTACAGCCATCTACGGCTATTTTTAAGGCCAGTAGATTGTCTCAATTTTTTACATTAAATTCAAGGTCATTATTCCGTATTTTAATAAAAATTAAACCAAAAGTCAATTAAAAATATTTATTACGGCAGTTGTGCCTACGCGTCGGCAATAGTAACTTCAACTTCTACACCGGGTTCAATATTGATTGAGGTGATTTGCTTCACAATCTCTGAAGGAGAATGAAGATCGATCACTCTCTTGTGGATCCTCATCTGGAATCTGTCCCAGGTCTTGGAACCCTCACCACAAGGTGTCTTGCGGGTGGTGATGCGGAGAATCTTGGTTGGCATGCGGACTGGCCCCTGTAATGAAATTGAATTTTTTTTAAATTAAAATATTCAAATAGACTTGCAAGTTTTTGAAACACCAAATAGAGATGACGCAACTACCAGCCTGACACAACTTCACATCAGGAAACTATGTTTTCATTATGTTCAATACTTCTCTTATTTTTTCGATAAAAACAAATGTTTTTGAAAAATCAAACCAGAACCATCAATCATTCTATTTGTCTCATTTAGTCAATGAGTTCTATTGCTTACTGTAGGAAGACAAAGCACAAAGGCAGACTTTCTGCATATCTATGTGCAGATAACATATAGATACAAAGGATTAAAACTATTTAAACTTCTTTTTACTATAATTACTAATGCATACTAAAGTCATATTATTTAAATAATTCCCTACATATTTGGACACTACTACAATAAAAATTGAACTTGTTGCTTCCCTATGAGCAGAGTATAGTACATGTAACTATACACTGCACTTTGAAAAGCTTTAGTTTAGCGCTTTTTAGGTGAACACACCAATACCAAACATGGTATGTTTTCATCTGAGCGCTAAATGTATTAAGTCATTCATATTAGTTTTATTTGTTTCATATAAATCTTAACCTAATACAATAATCACTTATTTATAACAATATTTGAAGGTAATTTAATCAAACATACTAGTTTTACTGAATGACAATAGATTAGTAATAATAGCTATGGCAATGAGGAACTACTGTATAACAATAAAGGTGACAGGTTGTAGGTTTGATTCCCACTCAAGACAATGAGAGTTTAAAAATTTTCATTTCTTCTCTCTAGTAACAAAGCAAAGTGAAGCATTATGTACTATTCAATACATGTCCCCAGAATTCAGCAAATGGGGACTGGGGGAGTGTGTCAACACTAAGTTTCTAAGGTTCCCTGTGTTTAATCTACTATGTGCAATTTGAATTTATCTGATCCCAAGAAATGGAGTATTTTCAAGATCAAAATCTATTAAAATTCTTGCACTCTCTGATTATTTAGGTTTCATCTCACAATTAAGATAATTGCCTACCCTCCTGTGTATGGGATACAGAGTGAATTAAGGTAATTATAATTGTACTTAAGTAATAATATAATTAATAGTTATAACAATATTACCTTTACACGCAATTTTTGTTTCTTGGCACCATTGATCAAATCGGCGCAGACCTTTTCCAAAGAACGTACATTGCGGGATGTCAATGTGATACGGATACGGTGGATAGGTGAGACCTCAGCCTGGGGCTTCTCGATGTCTTTGCCCGACACGACGGCGGCTGCCTGGAATTATTAATTTAATATGAATTAAGATAAAGACAATTACTTTCTTGGCTTTACGCTTTATCCTTAACAGTGTACCCAGAGATAAGTGAACGCCAAACGCTACAGTTATAAAGCTCTATCATCCCTTATCTCTACCGCAGTCATTAAGTCGAGGTTTCCCTATGCCTCATTTAGTCATTTGTAAAAATTTATGTAGCTATTGCTAGTCACTATTGTGGGTTCCAAATAGTTTAACCGCGAACATTAACACACGTGTTAACGTAACCTCCAAGTATAAGTTTAGTTACAAATATTAATGATGTAAGTCCATTAAAAGTAAATTTTAATATTTATTACAATGTATAAAGCCATATTTACCATGTTTATGCGATTTCCCGGTCGAGATAAACAACTTTTCAATTAAAAATTGCTCAGCGCTGAACCGGAGATCAGTTCAACACAAATGTCACTTGAAAAGAGAACAAAAATATGGCGCCTTTAACAATGCTGTCAAAAGCACAGATTAAAATAAGAATCGAAAATTTAAGGGTTTATAAATTATGCAATCTAAGCTTGTAGAAAATTATTTAAAACAATTTTTATTTATTTTTAATCTTTTTGCTTAGACATTTTGACTTATTAGTGCAAAAAAGAAACTTTGTATTTTTTAAACATTACTACAAGTTATTTTGTCTTAAATTTAGACATTCTACTTCAATATTATCATAATTTAACAGATCAATTTTCAACGATTCTGCTTTATCCCACGGAATATACTTTGCATTTACTAGCAAAGTATACTGTACTCAAATTAAAAACTATAAACAAAGAAAGAAAGAACTTTATAGTTCTAATCTACGTATATGTTAAAGTAGCAATAATTTAAATTTTAAAAAACATGGGAATGAGTTCACAATGAATAATAAAAAATAAATAAACAGATATACATATTTGAAAGCCTTTATTTTTATTTGATTCTGTAGACATAAAAAACTTAAGATGGAGAAACACGAAATTAAGTATAGCAATATTAAATAACTAACAATCTAATTTTAAAAAAATATAACAAAACCAAATGGTGAGTACGCATGCTATGACTGGATAAACCTAAAGTTAGACAATTTAAATCTAAAACTATTACTGATCATATTTAAAACAATCTTATAAAAAATATCGTTTACAATAAATAAAACTAAAATGATACAATGGACTCAATTACATTATGAATAACTAATAAAATAATGGAATTCTTGGAGAAATACGATTAAATAAATAATATTTAGTGAAGTTTTCGTATTTGTATGTTTTCATTATTTTCAATTAAACATTGTTAATCATAAGGTTTTTCACTTGCTTGTCGAATTTTCTGAAAGGAAATATTTTATTTAGTAAAAATTTAAATGAAAAAATATACATAAACAGGTACAGAGTGAACTTTCTGTTCAGGATGCTTTAAGATATTACATTTTTATCTCTTATCAGAGCGAAGTAATGAAAATAATTCTTTCTCCAGGAATGGAATCCAAAATTGTCGCATTTACAGTCGGACTCTGCGCTGTTTCATTCGACGGGCTCGATTTATTTACAAAAATACTTACGAGGAAACAATCTGATCACCAGGCAGATGGAATGGATTACAAATAGCATCAGCATACAAGGCGTGAAGTCTGCGTAATGCAGATCTAACTTCTGCATCTCTTATGTTACTTCCACTGGGTGAAGTAGAGCTTGTTACAAGCACCAATTTTATTCTAGTATTGGTAACATAGCCATAGCTAAAATAATAAGTTGATAAGAATTATGAAGTATTTGTTTAGTTTTATAAAATTAATATATTTTTATTTCATGAGTTTTCATTGAGATTCAATTTATGTTAATAAGTAATATATATTTATTAACATCGGATCGGATATGAAATTGTAAAGTTGGGTAGCTATAAGCATGTTGGTTTGCACACAACATTTAAATAAAAAAAAATAGCTTCTTTGGTTTTATATAACATGAATTATTTTTTATTTGAAACTAATATTAGTCATCACCGCGCATCGTGTATACCCAATTCGCAATACGATAAAAAGAGAAAAGCGAAGCATTGTATCAATAAATTCTTTCTGATAAATAAAATAAGATTACATCTTATGAGTGTCCGTATAGTAAAGAAGTCCAAGATACAGATCACGTAGGTCAGTTCGTGATGTATTTCCAGCAGAGTTGGCGTTGTTAGTACTAGTACTCGCCAACCGTTCTTCCAAAGCGTCTAGCGCTGTGTGAACTAGCCATTGTCGAGACAGTTCATTGTCGCTGCTACTGTCGTTGCCGATACCACCTATGTATAGTGGTGCATTCTGAAATATCATCATGTTTAATATTAAAGACTGGAACTAATCCCAATTATTTTGACTTTGTGTTCTTAGCTATGCACATGTTCATGCGCATTCAATCTCCCTCAAGAGTTTGTATAGAATTCACCGAATGCGTTTTGGCGTTCAATACCATTATAATTTAAAAGTAACTAAACATAATCAATAAATCAGTAGAATAAATTTATAATTAATTTTTAATTAAAAAAAAGCAAAGTAAAAAAATTTACCATTTATATTTATGTAAAAGATCTAAAATATATGAAATATTATTTTCAGTGTAATATTTCATTGGTTCAGGTTCTTCTTCTTTACAAGCCTTGGCAAACATATAAATGACCATTTAAAATATTCTATGCAATATAATAAGAATATGTAACATACAACATAAATATAAATTATTTTCAATTTTCTTTAAAATACACCTTTATTTGAACGATAACGAAATGAAATTTATACTCACTAAAATTATTAATTTTACAATATATATGTAACATAGACATTTACAAACACTATCAACTCAAGCTTGTCTCTGGTATATTATGACAACAAACTTTGACGTAAATAATTACCACAATAGCTTTGCCAGTACACAAAGAAATTATCTTGTAGACCAAACGTGTTGCTTTTATTTATTTACATGACGACAAAATACAAATAAAATACGCAGTAAAATGTTTTAACAAAAGAAAAGTGAATTATACTCACATCTTTGCCAATAACAGCGACACAAACAGCCATTGTGGGCGAAAATCGAAGAGGAAGTGAATCAAACGTCAAGTTACTGTCTGGGCAACAATAAAACGCGGGATTATTTAAATAAATTATTTTTGTTTTGATATAACCTCTTGATTTACGTATGTTTATGTGTTTTCCGACTTAGCTCGTGTAAACATAGCTAGCATTAATAGTATTAATAGTTTTTGTGTTAAGGCAAATCACCCGGTAAAATTCTGTTCGTGTTACTTTTTCGTTTGATGATCATGGCGGAGCGGCAGGAACCTGCCGACATTATATACGAAACGGATGAAAAAGGCCAGCAAGTGGTTGTGAAATCACTGCAATCACTGTCGCGGGCCTATTTACGTTTCTCAAACAAAACGTCGCGACCGATTGATGTTTGGTGGCGCGACTTCCATGGTGCTAAAAGACAATATGTTCGACTAGAAGCTGACACATTTTACGATATAAACTCCTTTATAACTCATCCTTGGGAATTCACTGATGTCGCAACAAAAGAGCGTTATGTTATTAACAATAAGCATATATTTAGACCGCCGGCGAATATAGGTGATATGATGTATAGAACGAACTGGAACATTACGATTGGGGTTAGAAGTCTACGTCAGACCACTCTATTGAAACTTGCTGTCCACATAAATCATCCTCAGAAGGTTGATCCACTCGGATTACCTAAGGTTCTGAGTGAAGAGTTGAAGAACTTGGTGTCTATCATCCACAACCCTCTTGCTGACCCGCCAGTGCGGCGTGATTGACGCCAAATAATATTTACCATTGTGGTAATGATCATATTTCTCTACCTAACATGGTGTTATTTCCACTACCTTGTCACAAAGGTATTTATAAAATTATTTAAATAGCCTAGCTTTTAAGATATTATATGAAAATTAATGCAGCTATAATACTATATAATTGATTTAGGTGAATCTCTAATGTACTGTCACTTAATAGGGTTTTTATTAAAAAAATGTGAACTGTTACAACAATTGCTAATGTTTTATATAGTTTATTATGTGCAGAATTTCAAAAGAACTTAGAATTACAGTATCATGTCAGATTTCTTTTACAAGTTAATATATTTAGTAAGCCGAACCTTAAATAAAAAATTATATATTATTTGTTAAGATCATAGCTTTTGACGAGGGAGAATTTTAATGTCCCTCGTCAAAAGCTTGAGTGTTTAAGGAGTTTTTAGTGTTGGCTACTGGTTCAAATATCCATATGACAGTGACTTAACTCAAAAAAAAATAATTTGAAAATCATATGACTAATAATTTTTTTTCTACAATATGTATACAGAATGTTTACCCGGTATAAACCACAAGAATAATATTCTATGTTCTAAATGTACTGTAAATTTGCAAATCTTGTTTTGTTTCCAAATTTTTTTAGTATTAAGAGTAGTTAAACATGGTATATAATATATATTTTAAGGATGTATATATCATTTAATTTTTGGAGAAATATTCCTGAGATTTTCTGAAACTATGTGCAATGTAGCCCTGCCAAATTACAATTTTAATACCTCTCTATGTAATTGGTGTTTATACAATATAATATAAATTAATCAGTCTGTCTGTTAAGTAATACATAATATTTTTATTTATATATTGTTGAAATATAGTAAATCAATTTGAGTTGTTAATTTGATAAATAAGACCTCATTACTTGAAAATCTCAGGGATCTGGCACATCCTGAGGTGGGGGAAGCCTATGATCAGTAGTGGACCCGAATAGGCTGATTTGATTGACTAGAAAAGCTTAATATATATAACAAATAAACAGAAAAATAAAATGATGTATATATATGAGTTAATAATTTTCTATATATATTATTAGATTATATGAATATGCTATGAAATTAGCCATTTAAATAAATATCACTTAGATTAAGTACTAAGATTTTCTTGTAGTTTAGTTTTTATTTTCTTTAAAATTACTGGCCCTTTTTTATTTTTTAAATATAAAGAAAAAAATATGTATAGATATTTATAAATATATATTTTGATTGTTATATTTTATGTAAATATATAACTAGTTGAATCACTTATTATTCTAATAATGTGCCTAAGTGTATAACCCCATGTTGAATAATTATTGTTTCATACTTTATATATATAAATCATAAATATTGTTCCTTGTTTCTAGAATTTGGAAGATCATTCTGTAATCCACTTTCTAGAATGAAGAAGGTGGTGAAAACCAATGCTAATGCAATATTGTGAATATTAAACTAAAGCCTATAACCACTTTATAATAAATACAATTTTCTTACATAGCATAGGTGGCAGAGGGAGCAAACCTTACGTGGGTTCTGACTCTCCGTTCCCCATGCTTCGCTCTTCTCTTCTACCGCTCGGTAGCGTTGTCGTAACGGCGACACCGCGTCTGACGCGCAACGGTTATAAGTTCTCTCATTTGACTATAAGAAATTTTGTAGGTCGTACATTAATATTCTATGACTGATATAAGAAAGCTCAATTCTTCATATAAGTGGAAACTTTGAACAATGGAAACTAAAACAATTTCAGACATTGACCCACAGGGATATTGAACCAGGAACCATCGCATTTAAACCCGTGCTGGCGCTGATGGCGTTATTAAGCCGCAGTGTAGTATAATATAAGTAATTATCTTATTATATAGATGTAGATAATTGTAAGATCAAATTCCAGTACTTATGTTTTAACGCCACCGCGAACAACAGCCAACAGATTTGGTGAGTTTTAAGGGTATGTTAGATTAGTTATTTAATTAAAATTTGTAACCTGCAATGAAAAACCGAAAATCAAGTCTTGTGTCTCCGGTGGCCTTAATACATACATACATACAGAAATAGTATTTATTATAAACAATGTAACTGTGAGACTGTTAGCAGGTGACTGTTAGAAGCTCCTCGAGCTTGTGCCGTCCGCCTGCTTTGACATGGAGTGGCTTTTGTACAACTTTGCTTAGGGATGATTGTTATATTTGAATATTATATGTATATTATGTATATAAGAGATGGGAACTTTATTGTGTAAATATAAATAGATATACATATATATTTTATTGTTATTGTATAATATTTTTGTATGTGATATTGAGGAAGCGGGTGAGGTGAAGAAATTACAGAATGAATTTTCATTATTTTTTTATCTTTAAAAGGAAAATTATTTGGAAAACTTGGAAAAAATTACTCTTTGTGAGATTGCAACCCGCCCTTCTTGGAAACCGTCCAAGCTCTATGAGTGCTAAGCAGCTTGGACGATTTACAAGAAATATGGATTCATATCCCGCTGTGTTTACATTTCTTTCACAAAAAGTTTTGGTAGGCACTGACAGGATATTATTGTATTGAATATACTAATGTATGAAAAGATTATGTTGACAAATTTTGTGTACCATAATTATTAATAATTATGAAAAAAATATATAATGATTATATCAAGTAAAAAAAAATAATAGATTTATTTTATGTTTTTTTTTGTATTTTAAGGTGTACTCTGGTAACTCCGTACATCGAGTAATTCTATATTTTCTGGCAACATTGTAAATAATACTGTTACTTTTGGTACGTAAGGGTAATTATTTGAAATATCCGACCATAATTAAATATTATATATATATTTAGTTATGTGTGCCATGGTCTCGTCATTATCTATGTAAGAAGCATTTTATGTATCGATGTACATGATTATAAT
Organism: Heliconius aoede; assembly: GCA_037355905.1. NCBI lineage: Eukaryota > Metazoa > Arthropoda > Insecta > Lepidoptera > Nymphalidae > Heliconius > Heliconius aoede. Next base: position 447,715 of record JBAIZZ010000193.1, read on the forward strand.
CGTAAAATAAATGGGTTTGTTAAAAATATACTGCTTTTTTACTTTGGTTTATCTAAGGAAGGCTTTGATTTACATCCGTCGCATCGCATCGCATCGGGAGAAGGAATTATAAATATTTTAATTTCTTCTTCGTTTTGGTAACAAGGCGAAGCGCGAATTTTGAGTTGTTGTATTATTTTTATTATTGTTATTTTATTTTGCCCTGTTAACACTAGGTTCCCTCTGCCTGCCCTCCTACGCGCGGGGCACAGCGTAAAGCAGTAAACTTAAAAATGTTTTAAAAAATCTAAGGAAAGTGTACATGATTTTATTGTGCTGTTATCATTTTTCAGTTGCAGCTCCATCCTTCTCGAAACGATCCTTTATATTTGTACTTCATTGTATGGAAAATGAATGCATATGCACGCATACTTAACTTAAGTAAGGTGCACTTCCTTTTCCCAGTTGACCTACAATCCTGAAATCGGTATAGAAGCTTCAGAGCAGGCCCGTCTCGCACTTTACCGGCTTTTTACATATTTAGTCTGATTGCAAGGTACTAATATTTATATGAAAATATCAAAATAATTAGAGGCCTTCGTGTCGCAGGGGCACAAGGGAATTATTATTTAATATTCTCATTTCTTCTGGCACCAAGACAAAAAGCCTGGCGTTGAGTTCCGCCACTCAACACGCCATGCCTCGAAATGAATCAGCGCAAAGTGGGGAACAACAAGGTTCCCTCTGCCTACCCTAAAGCCCATTTAATTTTTTTATCAAAATAATAAAAACACCCAAATAAGGGAAAAAAGAACACAAAAGATAACCAAAAGAATATTTATTATCATATCATAGAAAAGTCAATTGTCCCTCTGTTTGTGTATGTGAGACACAATGGCAACCGCTCCTCCCGGTATGAACCTCATGAAGTTGTCCGCTGTAAGAGGCCCCAGTGCGTATACGCCCTCTACCCTCCTCGCCTCATGGGAATCCCCGTACACTGCCAAGGGATTCCCCCTACCATCTACTGCTTTCCCCATGTCTACCCCCCACCCGACCCCATCGCCCTCAAAACCACCAAATTCCCCCATAGTGCACTCATTCTCATTACCATTAATCTCATAGTTTAAGTATTTAGATTTACATATCTGTATACTTTGTTCTAGAACATTCTTTATGTAATGCCAATGGTTCTTTATGAAACACTGTTTTTGATCTTCCTCCTGTTTCTTTATACATTTAATGCATTGTGTGTTCGTTGTTGTGTCTAAATTTGTGTGTATGTCTAAATTTGTTTCTGAATTAGCTTGTAGGAAAAATAAATCAGGTTTTGAACCTATTAGAACTGCTATTAGTGAAACTGTTAATTCTACTGTCTGGTTACTTCTGAGATTGAGGAGTTTGACCGTTTTGAGGGTGAGGAGGTCGTTTTTGGGGTAAGTAGAGGAGTTTTGTGGGGCGGGAGTGATGTCTAGTACCACGTGTTCCGGATAGGGGGTGTAATTTTGATGGTTTCCAGAAGGGCCGTCTAGCATCATTTTATATACCTGTGGATGGAAAAATATTTTTTATTATTTAGTATTATGTACTGGTTTTTTAAATATTACATAAAATTTTGCTTTACAAATGTGTTAAACGCAGGGGATGCAACACATACAATACTAAGTTATCATAAAAGAATCATACCTGACAATACTCAGGATAAGTAATAGGCGACAATTTTGCCAAAGAATCTGCAGCAGCACGATGCACGTGGACTACATTCAGTCCAACTTCCCTCGCCAGCCTCACTGCATCAGCTGCAGATACTCCCGAACCCACTACCATCACTGTACTAGCTCCAATCTCTTCCCCATTTCCAATCTCTTTATTTCCAATTAACCCGTTCTCAACTTCCTGATTTCCAAGTACCCCATTCCATTTCCCTAACACGTGAATTCCTCTCTCGGTAACCAACAGATCTCGGGCCAACATATTATTGTTCAACATAGGGGACTGTAGTTTCAACATATTCGGTCTGTCCCCAACACCTATGGCTAAGACAAGTCGTTTGCAAATATAGTGTGTTGTATGTCCAGACGCGTCACGCGCGTGTATTAGGAATGTGGGGGTTGTGGGGGTTGCGGGGTTTGTGTGCGGGTTGCAAGTACGGCATGGGGGCATACGGGTTACGTGAGTCACTGTAACACCATTGCGAAAGTATTTCTGTAATGGAAAAAGGGCTAGTTTAATATTTTTTTTACGTTTTAAAAATGTTACTCTACACGTATATAGTGTTAGAAAACATATAAATATGGAAACGTAGCGGGATTTGAACGATATACATTCTCATCTAGTTACACAGAAATTCTTATACGCTGTTACAACTTACTTATTTTACTAAACAGACAATGCGTCTCCACAATTCGGGTGAGAGTGGGAAACGGAAATGTCTCTATGGGAACAGAGTGTGTTAATAAGTCTCCAGGTGTTCTCTGCCTCGCCTGCTATGTGCGGGATGCAGCGTCAAACTCAAAAAATACAACTTATTTACTCGTTTATTTTTAGTAACAGATTGCATAGATGATTTTTATGACAGAGCAATATTTGCCGCTATCGTATCACAGTGGAATAGTTGATTATTATGATATTATAGAGCTCTCATGATGGGCGTACTTATATTTGACAGAGGTGGGTAGTAAACTTGATTATGGGTTAAATACCTATTTGAAGAAAATAATTAACTTCCTTTCTAACAACAGAACACTCAAAAGATCAATGTAATATTAAATATTTAAACCCGGGCTGGGTTTAAGCCCGGGCTGCGCCAAAACATTGTATATCTGGAATTGTCGTAAGCTTTGTCGTATTTTACATACAGCTTAAAAATAAAAAATAAAATAAACCTGAAATACTCATAAAAAAACAAATTACCTGCAACTTGCAAGCATGCACATATCGCCTGCAATACGCCGCTACTGCCCTCGCCGGTACCCGCCCTCGAATGCCCACACCCCCTCCCACTCCAACATGTGGGGGAAGAGCAAGCCAAGCACCGGGGGAGAGAGACCGCACTGCCCCCGGGAACGTATGCCAGGCACCACCGGGGGGTCCTTTGCCAAGGACTATGTGGTCAATCTGGTCACCAACAAATAAATG
>JBAIZZ010000193.1:450931-523546 GCA_037355905.1 Heliconius aoede
TCAACTCATCCAGAACTCTTTAAATAAATAACCTTCAAATGCACTGGAAGTAAGAACTAGCAAAGTGTACTTTTATTTAGCAGTTTATTATTGATATAATATGCGTAGTTTTATTTAGATATTGTTTAATATATTTATTTTATGTCCTGCCTATTAATAAAATTAACAGAGATAAGTGGATGGTGTCTATACGTTCTAACTTGCTTTAAGGCAGACGAGACGTATTTCTAAGAGTTTCGATTTATCGAAACAGCGTATCTAGTGGTGTCCTCTATCATATTTTTCAATAACGCTTATAACTCAATCGTCTGCTTTTTAACTAAAGGTTTACACGTAGTTAACGCAATACTCAAACGACATGACACCCAAAATAACGTGAAGGGCAGACGAACTATAATCGCTGGAAAATATTTATTTAGATAAAACATTTATTTTTTTGTGTCTTTCCAATAATTGCTTTGACAATTAGGTTTCTATTCTTTCTGAAGCCGTTTTATATACTTTTTTTCATTTCGTTCGTTACGTCTATTATGTTGCTTACTAGTTTCGTTCTATGCCTAGCCTTTTATATTTATATTCGTTGGTCAAGATCAAGGCTAAAATCTATATGTAATCGTCGTGTTCTATCGTATATCGAGTAAATAGTATCGGTGAAATGAATCGATTTCATCTAAAGGTCGATATTGTTTATATTTTTACGACTTTACAACGTCAAAGCTGTGAAAATCTAAGAGAGCTTTTCATTTTAATCGATTTCAATCTAGATACCGTGTGGAAATCGACATCGATTATGTCGATTTCCACACGGTAGTTGTAGATTCAAAACCTATTGTTTATTTTGTTTTTTCTCAATCACAGACAATAAGGCCATATGATAAAAAATGCAGAACCGATGACACTAAACACAATCAAGTTTTTTTAATTAAATAAATATTTTTTCATCGGTAATTATATTAACACAATAAACTAACGCATAGATAGATCTAGTAACCTTTTTTTTTAAATTCAAGTTGCATCTCACACAGCAGGGTGTGCAGAGGGTACCTGGAAATCTAGAGTTACAATACTCCGTTCCCTTTAAGACCTTCTTGGTAGACCGTGAGAATCTGCGTATTAATAGACGTGGTATAAATAATTCGAAGAAATAAATGTACGTCATAAGAAGGATATTATTGGTTTGTAATATATTTATAATGACATCTGTTGAATTAAATATAGGTATTTCCTGTATCTCTGGATTTATATTTACAGTGAATTAGAAAACTAAAACAGCGTTTATATAAAACAACGTACAATATTTACTTGACATGCATAAAAGAAACTCATAAATAAGAAAACGAGAAAGTTCCATTTCATTGATTTAAATTATTATTTAATGAATATAAATAAATTAAATGAATATAAATAAATAATTAATTTGTTCCTAATTCTCGTGATTAAAATTACGCTTTAATACACAGAATTCACATTATTCAAATAATGTGATATAATAATAATCTTATATATAATAAAACTGTAAAAATATTTTGTATTTTTGATTGAAATGCAAAGATGGGCAATTAAAAAGAATAATAAAAAGCAAAATTATATATTTTTTAATTTCTAGTCTGTGTGTCTGTCTGTATGTATGATCACGTTTATCTCCGAAAGTACTGAACCGATTTACATCAAAAATTTCACTAATTCCTTTGTTTTAACTCAGCTTAACATCTAAAGTTGTTTTATCAAAATCGGTTGCTGAAAAAAAATTATCGTCATTTGAATGAACTCAAGGCATGAGTTTGCCTGTAAATATACAGCAATTTATATCTATACTTATAATAAATCTACATATATGAAATATAACTTGTAAGCAAAATGTAATGTTACAAAAAATATACGTATAATAATTCTAAATAAGCTTTATGTTCAAATTATATAATTATAAATATGAATATAAATATCATTACAGAATAAAGTAATAAGAAATATATATTAGATGTCATTCTATAATGACAGTAGTCAGTCAATTTTATTTTTGAGAGTGACTAAACTTGTTTTCTTGTCTTGCCGTGTCTTCTTAATTCAAGCGGGCGAAGCCGCGGTCGGGCCGCTAGTATATAATATAATTAATTAAGTTAAAAATTATTTTATAGGGCACGAGCCTACATAAGAAAAACTGAGAGGATTATTTCCCTCGTAAACACAACTTGAAGACCGACAAGTGAGCATATATGAATGAATCTGTCACAACATGCGCTTGCCCATTGTAAGCTTATTTAGATTTTGAGACACTATTTGCGGGGTTAAACCATAATTTATATTAGATTTTTATGTATATTTTTTTACTGTAAATACGACGGGTGTGGGTTCGATTTTCACTAGGGGGAATTCATTTCCTGGCTCTGGTGACAAGATTACAGTCAACACAGCACTTTCCGCATAATTATGTGTGCAGTGATTTATCGTCAGTATAAAATAAACTACTGTTAAGTGAGTAAGATTACAAAATTGCCATTAAATCTTAAGTAAGATTAATTATCATTCAATTAACGTTTGCGTGAACGTCCAGACTTCCAATGAAATTAGATGTACAAGAATTACGTTTAAAAGGAACAAACGAGAAAAGGCTCACTTTACTAAGAATAAAGTAAATGAGTAGGTACGACGAAGGTCGTCATTTATAATCATTAAATGGTATCAATATAGAGAAAATATTTAATAATTTAAAAAACTAAAAACAAGATTTTATCAACAACGTTAATAACGTAATGAACACAAGCTCGATACGTTTACTAGTTGGCAGTCCAAGGTTTCATCAGTCCTCTTCCAATTCCATCATCAGATCAGCCCGATGGTACCATAATATTGGAATGTCATCTAATCTATCCATCATACAATTTCGAAGTTTCATAATGATATAATAATTAGAAGGTGTCATTCAAATTTTAGATTGTATTACTTATTACAGCTCGACCTAATAAACTTATTTTTCACAAGAAAAAAAACTGACCGAGAACCAAACCAATCTTTGATCAAACTACCCTGGAATCCTTTGAAATATGAAAAAATCGTCATAATCGGTTGATAATATTGAGTTATTTGTCCATTTCTACACCATTATAAATTTTAATAAATATTACATTTCCTCAAGTAAGCATCGAACCCACAACCTAAGCAACCAGTCGCGTTTACAGTCACACTTTGTGCCCCTGCGCCACGACTGGACTTAAGCATGTCGAACAAATAAATAATAATAATTTTACTATCAATAATATAATTTTATTTTTATTATATTTATATGAACGTCAAGGTAGTCACAAAAATCTGGTAGTACAGTTAAAAAAATGCATTAACGGATCTCGCTCCATTCAAGCGTTGGAAAGTCAAGGCAAAACCTAGTTCTTGAATAAACTTAATATAAAAGAATCTTTTTACTCAAACACATTTATAAAGAATTTTTCATATTAAATTTTAAGTTTTTAATAGGGAAATTGTAACACTCTATCGAATTAGAATTAAATTTTAGTCTAGTCTAGAAATTATTTTTAAAGAATTATGATTAAATTAAATATTTGCTATATCAACGTAAGAATGCGAAAATACACAATAAAACTAGTTCCAAGTCTTTGAATGATATTTCTATTAAGACATTCTGTTTACCACTTTTTCATCGCCCCCAAAAGTAATGCAATCCCCTGAACCCACAACGGTTTTACAGGACGATTTGCCACTGCGCCACGACGGCCTCTGTATAGTTATTTCTGTTATTGGAGGGAAATGAAATGCACTTTTACTCAATCACTTTAATAACGGTGAGTGAAGTTATCACTTTATCATATCAATGCAGGTCTAGCTTTCCGAGTGATAAGCTTTATCAATTTCCCCGCTTTATTATATCTCAACGTCACACTCAATTACGTACGAGAATTTATATAATTTTGAAGTGTTTTTAATATTAATATTATTATGTAGAATAATTAATTTTAATATCGAATCGCATAGAAAGTTCCTATGCGACCTATATATGGTTATTTTTGAATAAAATATGTAATTCGCTTTAAAAAACGTAATTAATTGTACCTGAAAATCTGACTACATGACTGATTACACCAATCTAGACCATAAAACTGACCGACCGACTAAAATCCATAATTTAAATATACCTGCAGTTGTAACAAACCAAATGTATGTAAAAAAAACACAAGAAAAATGGCAATAAATAGCATTACTTATTGCCAAAGTATTTCACATTCTTCAATTCCATGAAGTAATCAATTACTTATTAAGTAGCCGAGCACATTGTACACTTTTGTATAGAAGCGCTAACCCACAAAGGTTATATTGTAGATATTTTGCTGTCGTCGCTGGAAAGCATATAGAGTAATTGGTTTTTAGTTGTATTATTTGCTACAATCAAAATAAGACACTGAATAGAATGCGAACCCACAATTAAAAGTCACTAATCAAAATAAGACACTGAATAGAACGCGAACCCACAATTCCTATATTAGAAGACATATATAATTACTAAAGCTCGAATTTACTCGATTAAGTTCCCCTAAAACTTTCGATTGTATTTTTTCAATTAATATCAATTAAAATATTGTGTAATCTGCACCCACTATCTTTACTATGAATAATCTTGATAATCTTACTACGCCGTTACGACTCATTCGTCAAAGATCATAAAAATATATAACATCGATAGGGGGGCACTTAGATATGTTTCGCTTCAGTCAGGTATAGACTTATCTGATAAGTGGTGACTTCATAATATTATCTACAGATAGATATATCTATTGTGTATAGAAAATTAAATGACTTCCTTCATGTTCTAGAGTGTAATTTTTATTCATGACGTCACGTTTTCGCAATTGGGATGTGGAGCTATGGTTGTAAGTTCAATTCCCATTCAGTAAGTAAGATCGTTCGATTATTTAAATGTCAGAGTGAGGCCAGTTCTGGGGCATCTATTAGTTTTAATTTTAATATATTACTGAAATGCTAATTATTATGTATTCATTACAATGGGTTTAGTTTTTTTATAATAATTAATGCTTAATCTTTATTATTATATAATAAATTTAAATTGTCATAATACTATGCAAATAGTAACTGAAAATCGATATAAAATATATCGATTTTAAAATTTGTTTCATATATAAATAGGTACACGTTAGTGGTTCTATGGACATTTACTTAATTAATGCTCATTATAAAATCGTATCGGTTTTAATTTAATTATTTCATTGTAATGCTTAGACTAAATTACATTTTTTAACTTCACACGGAGACCCCTATAGAACCTATAGTCTACAGATAGGAGTCGTTCTCCACTCTCCGTTATTTAAAACGATTGCGAGTTTTGGGTGGTGGAGCTCAAAACTGTAGTTTATTACAAAATATTATTAAAATATATTTCGTTGCACGAAATTATTGAGGATTCATTTACGGTGTCAAGTTGTGTCATTAAGGATAAATACAGAGTAATATATAACTAAATTCTCGCCGCCTACTATTTCAAATTCATTTATCAAAATTTATGAAAATGAAATGAAAATGTATAAAAATAATGTTTCAAATACTTGAATAACACTCAGTAAATTTATCTTAAATATTCTAAACCTGTACATTCTACAACTAAATATATATTAAAAACAGTAGTACAAAAAATATATATTTGATCAAAAATCGTATTTCACCTTCAAGTTCAATTATAATAATAAAAAAAAAAGACTTACCAATTTAAAATAATCGCGTAATAAATGAACTCGTTGCAGCACGTCAGTAAAAAATAACACATCCGATGTCTTTAGAGGCCGCACGACTACTGACTATTTTACGGCAGTACCAACGAATGTCAGTCGTTTTGTAGGCAAGTGTCAGTTACTTTGTAGGTAGCGCCGCTATCTGAAAAGATAAATATTTTTAATTTTATGTGTATGTGATATAGTAAGAGTATAGTAAATCTTTTTTTATATATATATATATATATATATACATATATATATATATAATTGATGGTAGATATGTTTGCAAATGGGATAGTTGCGAATTCGATTTCTAATTAAATGATTATATATTATATAATATTTATTGTTAGTTGTTGCTCGGTAGATTTTTAAGAGTATTAAATAATAAACACGTTATACAGAAAAGTAATCCACTAGTGCGATTTTCTTTTGTAAAATTAAGGGAAAAAAGGGAACGAATTTATCGTCAAATATTTTCTATTTTACCACTACAGTGAGCATAGAAGTTTTTTTAGCGTTCGCTTAACAAAAACTCCAAAATCCTTCTAATGAAAGAAAATTGTAACTAAGTTGCAAAGAGAGCCAGTCGTGACAGGAGTGTGCGACTGTACACGCGACATTGTGAGTTCGATTTCCTGTCGAGAAAATGAAATCTGTACCTAATATTAAGAGGAAACATTTGTATTTTTGTATGCATGTTTATATTGTTTTCACACAAAACCTACCGGATCGATTTCAAAAATTAGTTCACCATTGGAAAGCTATATTACAGTAAAAAAAATGAGGATCCTTAATAAAAATGCAATTATGTACCCATGGTGTGAAAAAATTAATCATAAAAAATCTATCACCGCGTGCGCAGCGAAAACCATTGATGATAAAACAAAGCAATGTTCTACGGTATTATAGAACGTATTTTATCTATAAAAAAATCTGCGATACCTGTTCTAAATGTTAGGGATATGCCACAGTAAGTACTTTTCTGCAAGTATATATTAGGTACTTATTAAGACAAGAAATTAATTCCGTGTCCTTATTAAACAAATAATTAACAGGTTCAAGCGGGCGAAGCTGCGAGCTGGTCGCTAGTATTTAATATCATTTGGTCGCTCGTATGAAATGCCTCCAGAATAAGTAGGGAACGGAAGTGTTTTAATGGGAACAGAATCACCACGTTACCAGGTTTCCTCTGATTTAAGCTAAAAAAAAAAATTATGTCAACGATATTGTGGCTTGGTTATGATATGTCAGACTAAACGCTATGGATGAGTTCTAATCTGTTTTAATTAAATTAAAAGGTATAAGATCTATGCATATATTATACTTTTAGACATAAATATTTTTTATGTATTTAATCTTAATAACTCCATACGATCATAAGATATTGTTTTGACAGACGGATAGACAGACCACAAAGTAATCCTATAAGGTTTTTCCTTTTGAGGTACAGAACCCTAAAAGCTAGCGTAAATGTTTTCCAAATTACAAGGTTATATGCGGAAATTGACAACATAATATACCTGTAGGTATACATATATAATTTTATATATTGATAAATTAATTATTCAAGGCCAGGTTTGATTAATATTATAACGGAGCGATTATCTAAGAATCAATACAAATGAAGTCTAATATTGTAAAGCTAAAGTGTTTGTTTGGTTGAACGCGCTAATCTCGGGAATTACTGGTTTGAAAATAAAAGATTCTTTTTAGTGGCTTAGCCCTTATATATAGGAAATCTATAGGCTACCGCTATATCGTTAACCTATTCCACCTGCGGTCATAGTTAATGTGTCATGACACAATTGCAACTTTGCCTTCGTGGTCAAATTTTCAATGGCGTTTCATATCACATGGGTGTGTCTCAGTTGCGATACATACTCTATCTTTCACTAAACACATTAGATTTAATATTTACCTAAATGTTATCTACCTAATAGTGCAAACGTGGAAATGCAAAAAATATGTAATGTGAAATAAAAAACAACTTATACAATATTTTACTTATTTTTACGAAATGAAGATATTATAATGGAAGAATTAAAATGAATGGCGCGACAAATCGATTATAAAGTTTTGTACTATTTCGAATAATATGTACTGTACATTTTACGAATTTTATTTATTAACTTTACTAAAAATCTAAACAACCTATATTTTCTAGATTCACTACAGAAAAACAAGACTGCATAATTTTCAAGATGTAATGTGCATATGTACTCATGCACGCACGTAAATAACGCATATGTTTTCATAATAAGCCCTCCAGTGTTTGTAGCAGTTGGGAGTTTCCCATAAAATTAATAGTAACACGGGACGTAACTCCACTGAAAGCTATATTTTTTAGGACTTTGTTTTAGAAAAGAATTTTTGTCTCCTCTTTGTACGAATGCCAAATATTTTATTTGCCAAGTTGTAGGTAATCTGACCTTCAAAAATATATTTCAAATATTCAACGTGCTAGTGTCGACCCCATTGCGTTGCAGGGTGGAAAGTTCATAGCTGTGCCTGATTCGTGGGTCCCGTCACAGTGCAGGTAAAATAAAGAGCTATACAGATCTTGGACAGTCCCAAGCTCTTCTCACTATCGAACCAAATAAGAGTTTAATCTACTAGTGCCGCCGGATTCCAGAGAGGACGACATCTGAAGAGAAACTAAAGCGTTTGTTAGGTTAAGTGCGTTAATCAAAAGAAATACCGGTTCAAGATGAAAAAATATTTTTGTCACTTGGATGGGTTGAACTATCGTAAATGTATGGAAGAAGACTGTATGCCACAACGTTTTTTATTACATCACATTAATAGTTTGGACGCCCAATGTACCTCGTGCACTTAGAGTGTGTCATGTGTCATAACAAATCTATTTATTTACATTTATACATTTTCTTATAATATATCTAGCTAGGTGTATGTTCTAGTTGTACACCAAGCCTAATGTGTATCGATCTGTAACCATAGCCACATGTTTTACACAATGACTCGACTGTACTTCAAGGTTATATCCTATATTGATATTACTATTCCATGAAGTGGCTGTCACATTTTGATTACTGGTTTCTCATATAAATTATTGCCTGTAATAAATTAATGACGTCATCACAAAGGAATAAAAAATCTCACTATACAGCAATAAATCTCTCTGCCTTAAGGTAGACACATCCGCCTAGCGCTAGGACACTCCGTTCTCCATATCGTATGTCTTCGAGACAATGCGTGTTGAGTGTTGGAACTTCACATCTCTCTTTCATTTTACCAGAGTGAGGAAATAAAAATATTTGTTCGTCAATTACAGCCAGACGCGGTCCCACTGCGCCACGACGACTCCACTTCTAAAGAAGTGAGATAAAGCTTCGATTTACGACTTATTGTAAATCTGTTTTGTGATCTTTGGATTTTCAATAAAAAAAAAGCTAGAGATAAAAATAAAAACTCGATCAAGTGAGAAACAAATTTGTTCATCTAGGATTCCGTATCGATTTCAGGATCATAGGTAAACGGGAAGTATAACTTACAAAATTTGTACAACCTTACATTCACAGACGTGTGCACACGTTTTGTATGGAATGAAGAACAATTATAAGTTTGTAATAGTCTATTAGTAAAATTTTGGCTAGATTCTGATTATGGAATTCTTTTTCAACAAAACTTAAAAAAGAAGTTCTCAATTTCAACCGACTTCAAAAAAGGGAGAGGTTCTGCATTTAACCGAATATTTTTTATTTATGTTCTTGTCAATATGTAATATGAAATATATGTAAAATAAGTTAATTATTAAAAAAAAAAGAAAAATTGACTTGTAACAACGAACTAAAAAGTAAAAAATAATTTAACAATGATTTTATAATTTTGAAATCGATGTCAACAAGCTAATGCTACGACAACCTTACTACAATATTTACTTTAAATTACCAAGTCTGTTTATTTTATTTGGCACCGATTTTTATGTGCTTTAAGGAATATAAAAAAACTTTTTCGTTACTGAGTACTGATCCTCTACTGGATTTAGAAATTGTTTATAATTTTATATTATATTAAATTTAATATAAATAATTTTATTTATATATATATCTTCGTCTCTAGAATAATTTCTGTGTAACCGATTCAATTGCACACAACTCGTCTTAAGACTTTAAACAAAAAGTCAAACAAGTTTGAAAAAGTAAAAAAAAAATCAACAAACTCATGTTAAATAAAACAGGTCTATCGATTATTCTTTTGCGTGGGTGTTGTACGGTTACTCTGTTTACGTCATTGCAGTCTGTTTAAGTGTGGTTTTAGGTTAAAAGATTAATAATTGAGGCGTGGACGTTAGTTATGGGTTCGATTCCTACTCACGGGAATCTCTCGCTCTGGTAACAAGACAAAGCGTTGCGTTTAATGCCGCTGCTCAACACGCAATCTAATATTGAGTGGTGCGAGCAGCGAGTCTTAACACTAGATTCTATTTGCCTTCTTTGCAATATGCTTCATGCTATTTAACTTCTAACCCAGCTTGAAAGTTGACTAACCAATGGACTGCATACAAATATACTTAATATTAGTCAATACAACTATACCTACATAAATATATAAACACTATACTTATATAAACATACTAAAATAAGAATATATACAATAATATAGTAAAAAAAAAGAAAAAGACAAAGCGAAATACAAAAAAATTTAATCTAGAATAAGAAAAAATTGTTTTAGCCTGACTTTAAAAGTATTAAGAGATGGATTGCCAGACATTATAGAGTTAGGAAAGGAGGTCCATAAGCTGCTGAACTGTGAAAGATTTCTCGCAGAAACAGGTATTGTATATAGGAAACTCAAGCTTTCTTAGAGTGACAGAGGAGCGTACAGGTCTCTTTCTTGGAAGTGCCAATTGCAAACGCTCCCTCGAGTAAGAAGAGGAAAAATTTTAAATGTTACAAGGAATAGTGAGAATGTGCAGATTACGTCGTAAACGCACAGGAAGCCATATTTCATAATATAGCAAGATATTTTCCGGTTAAGATATACAAAGTGAGTACATTTATCTGATCTTTTAGAGTTCATGGTTAATGTATTATTGTTTTATCATTATATAATGTAAATAAGCAAAATGTTTGTGAAAAATATATCATATAACATATATTGTGTATATTAATTAGTTTGTTAATATAATAAGCACAAAAAATATTTTTCAGATTCAGAAACTACAGGTTTGAATTTAGATTGCATCATCATTGGTTACGGGTTAGTTTTCTATTTGAAATAATATTTTGGTGTTTATGTATAGTTTATATATTTTAATTTTTCAGCCTAGTTAGTACTGCGATCCATGTTCCTAAAATTAAGCCTCAGTGAAGTCGATAAAATAATTATTTATAGCAATTTCGTCGAACATGTTTTTTTTTAAAAAGTATTACTTTTTTATTTATGAGCCGATTGAAATAAAATAAACGCAAAAATATTAAAGGAAATCAATACACAACAGTGAAAACTACACCTATACCCACAATTATAATTAAATCGTTTAAGCCGTTTCTGAGATTAGAGTGAACAAACGCACATACGTTACGATTTTATTATAAGTATAGATAGAGATTTTAATGAATTAAATGAATATCGTGTTAAACTTGACATTAATAGTCAACATATGTACACTTGAATATGGTAATAATTAGTCAACGTCATGGCCATATTAAAAATAAAACCGACGCCATTACGACGCAGTTGACATATGGATACGAGAATACGAGAATGTAGTACTTCAATTTAAGGGTATATAATTTAGTCGTCATTTTATTTAACTTTTTGGTTTCGGAAGATATTAATGGTCAAGTTCTAAGTCATTGTGGTTTCTTTTTAAAGTCTATGTCACCCGACAGACAAACTAACAGCGCCGTGGCGGAGGGGCACAAAGTGTGACTGTAAATACAACTGGTTATGGGTTCGATTTCAACTCAAGGAAAGTAAATATTTATTTAAATTTATATTTTAATTTCTTTTTGGTGTCCGTAGAGATCCGCTACTCAGCGCTTAACGCCTCCAGAATTCAGCGGAAAATGGGAAACGTAGTCTTTTAAGACCAGGTTTCCAGTCTACCCTGCAGTATGCAGGAATCAGCGTAATATATTTTATAATACAGTTTTGTATTTAATTCTGTCAACGAACTAAAACCAAATAATATCTTTAGAGGATTAACGATTAAAAAAAATTTTTTTTAAAATATATATTAGATAATAGTTATCTTTTTGTATTAAGATTATACAATTGCCTATCATAAAACAAAGTCGACTTTTGACCGCCATTTTAGTTTTCTTGTTTTCAATTTTTTATAAAGCATAAGTAATAAGTATTTTTACAGAAGCAAATTTTATGCTTTATGTTTCATTTTCATATGTTAGAGCAGCTACAGAGTCACCATGTATTAAGGTATTTCATTTTCGCTATAGATCCTGAGTTACAATAGCCAATTCCAATTTCAATAAGTAAATTGGAATTGGCTATTGTAACTCAGGTACTGTAATAATATATATATTTAGTTAATATAACTAGATAAGTTTGTATGTAATGTTAAATTTTATCTGCACGAATTGAAATAATAAGAAAAAATGTCGGCACGACTGACTTATACATTCAAAAAAATATGTAGATGTATACCTTAATTCGCAAACCAGCTATTTAAGACATTTATAATTATTTTTTAATAAGTAGTCTGCGAAAAATATATTTATTAAGTGACGAGATAACCCTTTTTTCGTCTTTGAGTTCAAACTCAAAACCATTAATTTTATTCTAATGACATGTCCATACTGGCAATATACTACGTACAGACCTATTGTTTAACTTTTTTTAATATAAAACTAGACATTCTATGTACATATATTACACAATAAAGCTTTTGTGAACTAAAGAATCTCAAAACATACATTTGTTATTAAATTGGCGACTTGCCATATTGTGTAAGTTATTGTTGTGAGAGCACGCCATATTGAATCTTAAAATTCTAATTTTAAAGGCGAAAAATCTGTCATTGCGCAGAATATAAACATTACATTCCGTGTAATCGATTAGTTCATATTTCAGAAGCGATGTTTACCACAGATTAAATCATGCAATAATCAATATGACATTTTGTCATTAAGCGATGGCCATTTTTCACGTTTACGTTTAAAACTAAACTATAATACTATTATAATGAGAGTTTCTATAGATTAAAATGTAAAAGCAGACAGCCTAAGTTTCCGCAGAAAGTGGAGAAAAAAATATTTGTCAGTAGAACATCTTTGCCAAACTCAGGAAATAACGATTAAGGGAAATGTGTTTGTAACTTCATGTGGTATAATATCGCATACAACAGGATAGGCAGAGGGAATCGAGGACCTAGTGTTAAGACAATCCGTCACCATTAAGACAATTCCTCTCCTCTACTCTCAAGCCAATTCTAGAGGTAGTGCGTATTGAGTGGCGGAACTCAACGCCTTGCTTTGCATGCATCTGTACTCTCTAGCATGTAGAAAGGTTAGCCAGAGGAAAACCTGGTGTCAAGACACTTTACTGTTTTTCATCTTTCGTACATTTATATTTACTTTTATAGGACATTGCCTATTTAGTCATGGAATACAATTTCGATCTTCGTATTGTCAAGCTACGAAAATAAAAAACAACTTATTTTAAATTATTAAGTATCTCAAGTGTGAAATTAATCATTAAGCGTACGTAGAGCGAACCTGGAGTTAAGACACTCCGTTCTGCACTTCAAATTTTTTTGTCCTAAACGATAAATGCAATATATTTTATATATTCCTAAAATTACATATGAAAAGTTCATATATTGATTTTAAACCAACGCTTTTTGGATATCGTCCAAGTGCTCTATGAAATTAAGCATCCACATCCCTCCTCGAAATACGGTTGTTAGAACTTTTCTTATTAAAGTTACGTTTGGTTTACTGTATGTAACCATATACGTATATATGTACCGACCACTCAATATAAGTTAGTCATTATGTGTGGTTTCTATATATACAATGCTTCTTTCACATCGTACCTATTTACATTAGCGTATGTAAAGATATTTTCTGACTTTACCTTTGAGCAGATATGTTCGTGTAAACGTTTTTTTTTTAATTCAGCCAATTTTTTTCTTAGTAAAATTTCTGGGGCGGGCACCAGACAGACACCGTACTATTCATTATCCAATATCAGATTACCTTTCTTCTTTCCGCATAAAATTGTGTAAGCAAAGGGAATCTATTTTGTTACTAGAATAAAATGAAAGTCATCACCCCCAAAAAGGGAACGAACCTACAACCGTCGCATTTCACTTCAAACGCTATGTCCTTAATTTTATAAGGTGTATAAAAGTGATATAAATATAAATCTAAGTAATACACAAAAATATTATATTATATATTCACTATTGCAGAATATTATGCAACACTTGATAATACGTACATAGTACGGTCGACCTGTTGTGGCAGCCTTGAAGTGAAGTTTTCTTAACTTTTGTGCATTATTAGAAATAATGAAAAGCCGTCTACAGTTAACTTCAGGGCGGCCACGACTCGTCGACCGTTCCATATACGAGTATTTATAGTACTTGGAGCACTTAATGTAAGTGACTTGCAGTTTTATTTAAGTTAATCTCAGTAACACTTACATAGATCGTTTTATTACTCATATGTGTGTTTAGAGTAAGTAAATAAAATATACATATTACCTACCTACCAACGTAGTAATTATATTTATAATGCTCTAAGCTTTTAGAACATATTTTATATGATATAATTTTATTACATATTCTATATTAGTAAAAAAATGTTTTTTATAGAATTTATTCTGTGTACTTTTTTAAGTTTTCTTTTTATTTCGACCTTTGCGTTTTTGCCTACTTATAGCAGATAAATAGCAAGAGAAGTTAGTGTTAAAAATACCATGCCACCCAGCAGAGTGGCGGAATCTAACTCACATGTCACATGCTTATGCCACAGGGCCGTGACATAAACAAGATATGAATAAGGAAAAACATAAGAAATAACAATAACCTGAAAATGAAAATTAATTTATCTCAGTTGGAGCAGATATAAAAATTTTTTTTCATAAAGAATAAATAAGGGTTACGCTTTATTGTCATTTTGCTAATTTTATTATCAGTTTCTTATTTTTAAAATTTATCTTTAACTTTGTAGAAAGAGATAATAACCTACACATTTAATATGACCATGAGCGTAGGAATGGGGGGAGCCAGGTGCTTTGTGCCTATACCGGAACAATCTACTGTCCACCCTAGAATTTTTAGTAACAATAAATTTATTTTTAAATTTGAGCAATAACAATAAATTAAAAAAGACCTTTACAAAAAAATATATATAATTTCAAAACTTTAAGTTCAGGAATATTCATAAATATTTTAATGTATACTATATTAGTATAAACTTAACAGTTGTTTTAGTAAAATATGCTAATCTCAGGAACCAGACTAAGAGTACATCAAAATGGAAATTTATTTTTGTGTTGGATAGTCCTTTTATTAAGGAAGGCTATATATTACACAATGTTTATAATTTTGATACTCCTGTAGGCATTCAGAGTATCTTTTGTCATGTGCATCTCTTAATTATTTGATCATAGGGGAAAACCAAAGTTAAAAACAGTAACTTGAAAAAGTATAAATAAAAAATATATACTAACATTTACCACAGATATGTTTTCAATATTACAATATTTGTTATTCATCTGTTTCATAAAACCTGATATCATAATATTACTTTTAAAACAGTTGATACTGTGCTTATGTAATACAATGGAGAGTTTATAAAATATTAATATGATCTAAGATAATATAGATTATAAAATGAGTACAGGGAGTGACTAAAAATTATCATTGCAGGTTGATTACTCATTTGGAGTGTCTGATCACTATGATTGTTATACCTACTCTGCTATATGCATGATGTTAAAAAAAACTATAAAATTTCTGTTTCACTAATAGAATAATTTAGTAATATTTATATGTATAATGCCAGCTTATTAAATTAGTGTAGCCCAAGTAGGCACAGCTGCAAGAGGAACACACACTTTTAGTGCTTAATACAGAATGATTAATTCATAACTTCAAATACAATTTTTATTTTTAAGTTTTGATTAAAATGTGTAAAATAACTTTTCAAAAAATTGTAAATTTCATTCAAATATAAAAATAACAAAAAGAAAAAAAAATCAATGAATTTTTAAAAAATATACTACTATAAAAGTAAATATTTTATAAAAATATATTGCGAAGTTTTATTCTTATTAGATTCTAATATGTGATCAAATTATTTAATTCAGAAATGTGTGTTTATACTTAAGTGTTACAGATTTGTCTTTTTAAATATAGCAAGTCTTTAAACACTTCAAAATAATTAACAGACAAATTCCATTCTATTTATTTAGAAAATTGCTATGAATTGCTATTATGAAGTTTAATATTGAATCAAAGAATTGCTTACCACAAAACACGTTTATATGACCAGGCACACTTAACGCAATCAAAAAAGAAACCTCTGACGTCGAAAAAATACGATAAGACTAGTGTACGGGAGGAAAACTGGATTTATAGTATACGAATAGGTGTTATAATTAGTTACTAAAGATATAATTTATTATACCTATGTAATGCGAAATGGTGTACTCATATATCGTGGCTATTTTTATATAAAATAACTATAATTATTATAATATGCGGCAAGAAACTTGCGGACTTAACAACGTGGAGTGATCGATTAGTCCGAAGTTTTTAAGATAAATGTATTTATAAATATAATTTAAATTATTTATGAAATGACATAGTACATTTGAATCTTAATTTAAATATAGTATGTAAGAAATATAACTCACCCAATATTAATCAAGCTGATGAAGTAAAATCGAGAAATAAATTTAATGTTATCTTTTAACTATTTAATCGTGGATTTACGTGCACTATTAAAGTAATTACGTGATGTATTTAAATTAAAAGTGATTGTAGAATGTACTAGAATACGTTTTTCATTCAACGACCTTACCGCTGTGCTATTTTATCTTTTTTTTCAGTCCATAACACAGTATCGACGGCACCTTGTAAATATTCGAACTTAATACTTAGATCATATTGCAGCTAATGTCAATAGCGCCACTTTCGTTTTATGACATTTGCTGCATCGTTTATAAATTTCTAATAAGATATGTATATTTTACATTTTGTAAACAGTATTTAGTTTCATAGCAACATTTATAGTAGAATAAGAATAATCAGTTTTCTTAATTTCATAATTGTTTATTATACGATAATAAATTAAATAACAAGTTAAATAAAAAATAAATAAAACCGACTTGCAACATGTGTTGAAAATCCGTATCTAGTGTAGGTTGCATAGACTACATCTAGATCGAAAGCTTAGTTTCCTTTGTCTATTTAAATTTTTGTGCTGTCTGTCGATTAGAAGTTGGACCCCACTACTAGTAAAACTTATTTATATTATTTTGTATCAAAAACAAACTTAATGTTTACAATTTACTTTCCCCCTCTTTCCACATTTACGAAACTTTAATTTATACAAAAGAAGCCATGTCTAATGCGCGAACTAATCGTTTGTTACGTGAAATTAAAGGTCTACAGGCTCAGCCCCCTTGGGGTATTACATGCAAGCCAGACACGGAAGCTGGATTCGATATATTACTTGTTAAACTATGCGGACCAAAAAGCTCGCCTTATGAAGGAGGTGTATTTGAACTCGTTATAAATGTACCAGAGAGATATCCTTTCGAGCCACCGGTTGTAAAATTTGTTACTCCTGTATACCATCCCAACATTGATAAAGGTATTTATTATTTTCTATTTTTTGTTAGAACGTGTAAGTAACATCTGCTTTGCACTATCTGATAAGATGTCTCTTGGTTTATCTAACCAGGAATTATTGTTTATTGTTATCTTTCTAGGCTGTTTTGTCTATTCATCTTGTTTACATCTATTAAGTTACGTAAAACGCAATAAAAGATAAATGTATTTATTTTTTCAATATTGAAATAATAATAATAATATTACAATATTATAACAGTTATGTACATGCCATGCCCTGAAGTTAGGTTTTTTGAACCGCACATTGTGCGCTCAGGAAAAAGGAAATAATAAAAACAAAAAAAAGAAAGTAAAATCAACCAATCTGTGCTACCATCTACAGATATTTTCTTGAGCTTTCTTTTCAGAAAGTTGAAGAAAATATCTGTAGCATTGGCACATAAAAATATATATCAAGCAGCTTCCTGATTGTTATATATTTTTATGTGACTTAAATATATAGTGGGCATATACTAATGTCATATAAAAAAATCTTAAATAGGTGTCTGCATTGGTCTGATTATTATTCTTTGAATGACTAATACATGCTTATGTTTGTGTATTTTTAAACAAGACATTACTTGTATGTGGTACAATTTAAATAAATATTTGTTTGGTTGATTAATATTCAGATAATCAACACTATACTCTAAGTCAGTAAATAAAAATAAAAGTAAAAAATAAAAGTAAAAATATGTATGTATATGATAATATTATTTTTTATTACAGCTGGCCGTATATGTATGAACATGTTAAAAATGCCCCCTAAAGGATCGTGGCTCCCAACTATCACAATTGAAACACTTCTCATATCCGTACAAGCTTTGCTGTCATCACCTAACCCAGACGACCCTCTCATGATGGACTTGGCTTATGAATATAAGTTTGACAAAGCTAAATTTTTAGAAAATGCCAAAAAACAAACGGAAAAGTATGCTACTTCATCTTTAAGGTGAATATAATATGAAAATTGATGAATACAATACCTTAACTGAGCTCTTTAAATTCAAAATTTTATAAATATATATTATCATTTTTTTAAATTACTGTTTTCTGTTAGTATTGTATACACATATGTATACACATCATACACCATAGTTTGAAAGTAATGAAAGTCAGTTATTGTATTACAAATATTCATATACGTACAAACACAATATAAGTTTAATAACAAACCATAATAACAAAAATCTATATGATCTTTTAGAGATATATTTTTATTTCCAATGTTAAAATATGCAAATATCAGTAAAAATAATTCCATATTAGGTAAATACTCTTTAATAATCTAGAATTTTGAAATACAGTTTTTTTCATTAATTGGATCCTACTCACTATCTTTAAGTGTTATCGTTGGTAGCAATGTGCTTATTAAGTTATAGATACTCAAAATATATAACACTTATAAGAGCACTTAAAAATTTTGCTTTTTCTGATAAATAGTGAAAATGATATTATAAAAAAAATTGTTTTTAAATAATCTTATATATATAAATCTAAAGCAATACTTGATAGTAAAATTAGATTTTTCAATTTATAGGGTTTAAATGTATGTCTACTAAAAGTGGTGCCATTTATAACATGTCTAAGAATGAAAACTGCAGTTTTATTTAAAAGTTTAAATAAATGATTATAACTTAAGACTGTTATATTAAATTTAATATATTGGCATTAAAATTTTATTATATAACTTATGTTCCTTTAACTTTTTTAAATTTTTAAATGGATAATTAAATTATAACAATTGTTACTTTTTTTACCTAATAATATTGTCCTGGCTAGAAACAGTAAGATTACTATAAAAATATTTTTTAAGTTGTTTGTAATGAAGTATAATATGCACTTATGTAAAACAACTGCAAAAATTGTATTTAATTTTTAATAACTTTTTAATTTTAGTTCTTAATTATATTTTTATAAAACATTTATTTTGTAGCATGCTAACAACCTAAGGTGAGTTAGGCAGTGTTGGAGATGTTGTGAGGCTGTGATGGTGCAGTGGAACATTTGTTTGACTGTAGACATATTTATGTTCAACACCACTCTGGGGTATGATTTGAAAATTTTCTCAGACCCCCTGCTCTGGTAGATAAAGTGCAGTGTCGAGATTCGTCACTCAAAAGCTATTTTAATTTTACTTTTTGTTATTTTTAAGGTAATTAGTTCAGTTACTATTTCCCCAAAGTGTGAAATATAAGTATTATAATGGTTTTTGTGTTTAATTTCAATGTCTTCTCTTACAGAAATCTTACTTAATCTGACTTTACTTTTCACTTAAGGGAATTAATTATTTTCACTTCTCTATTTCTCTACTTCATATGGCATACAGAGCAGTGTTCTGCAACATGTCATATTTTGGCACTAGGATGCTTGTCTATCTTGCTGAAATGGTTCTTGGAATGGATTACATGGATAGAATATGATAATGTTGCTATATAATTCTTTCTAAAATTTTCACGTGCTTAATGATATTTTAACTATTTCAGATTAAGAAATAAAACAAAAAATAAATGTAATTAAGAAGATATTTATTAATAAATCTTTACAAATACTGAGTTTGCTTTTAAGCATTATCTGACTAGTTCTAGGAATGGAACACATGTTATTTCATTGTTTTATGCCTATTACTTAACCTAATTTACGTCAGTGGTTTATGCAACGATACATTATTTTGCTACGATTAGATTTAATAAAAAAGACAATTAATTTATAAACAACTGAAAAAATGATATTAGAAAAAAAAATATTACACCAAATAGAATGATAATTCTTGTTTATTATAATTTATAAAAATGAATTATCTTTACATTATAATACCTTTGGTCACTTCAAGGAACGAAATCTTTACCAAAATTCAATGTTGGCAATGCACCCAAACCAGAAAATATTATATATTTTCTTAGTGATTATAATATTGCCAGAAAATATCATATTTTCTGGTCAGTAGGAATACTGATAGCATCATTAAGGTACACGATAACACTAGCGACGGATTATGCTAGGAGAAAGAAAACCTGGATTAAAAAACGAAATTCCTCCAAATTCTGTGGGTGTTGGTGAAATTCGACTATTTATACAATATGGACGATGCTGTCCTTATTTCCCATTCAAAGACGTCGTAGGACTGGAAGAAACGAGTGGAAATATTAAAGAATAAACCTTAAAAATCTCAAATAATCCACAAGTTTCACTAAATTGTAATCCTACCTCTAGGACTTTGCAAACTTCCAGCGAAAGGTTGGACGTTTTCACTGATAAAGTCAAGATTTCAACCATACGCAGGTACTTTGCGCTTAAGAAGACGTAAAATACCAAAAGAAAATATAGCATAGTCCATCGTCTCTCATCAATTGCTTTATCATGCGTCGGACTCCCAAAGAATATGTTTAGTTCTTACAGTAGAACAATAACTCTTCAACAACAATAACAATATTTGGAATATTGTTCATACAAATCATATTTTTTGGATTCATCGCCGCGCTTTGTTTTGTTATGAGAAATGAAAATAATCGATTTCCTCGAGAAGGAATACAATCCATAATCGTCAATGATGCTTAACAGATGATGTACCGTTGGACCACGACGGCTACAACGACATTATGTATTCAAAGTTAATAATTGCTTTATACTTTTTTTTTCACAAAAAACGACACGGCGGTTCCTGTTTTATTAACTTATGCCATAAATTGTTGAAGAAGTTTAAATATGAAAGGACTGATTTTTATAAAATTTGAAATTCAGACTTAAAAATATTTCATTGAAACTGTGTTTCATGGTTTATTGGAATTCACCCCTAAGCTGAAAACCATTCCATAAAAAAAGTAAATGCGACTCCCCTAGTATATAATAAAATTTAATATATATTATATTTTATGATAAACAGTATACATATTATAATATTTGATTCCAAACTTAAGTAAAACCTAGAAATAAAACTGTAATAAGAAACATTCAACCTGTATCAGTGCTGCTCTCATCACCAGAACTTGCACTTTCAGTTTCAGATGAACTACTAGTTTTAATTTTTGACATTCTAGAACTTTCTCCTCTATCTTCCTCAACTTTTAGTTTCTTTTTACATTTCTTTTCTTCGAGACTTGCAGGTTTTAAGGTTTCTGTTGAAACCGTTGAAACCATTTTTGATTCTATTTTGGTTTCTGTCTTAAATTCTTCTTCTTCAATGGGTTTTTTATGATCTACTACTGTAGTTAGCGCTGCTTTGTACGCTTCTGGGTATTGTGTACTGTAATTTGATTTAATCATTAAAAACATTTATTAAATATACACAAATAATTTATATGGTGCAGTGGTGCAATATGTGACTGAAAACACAATAGTCATAGATTTCAAAGTAAGAAAAAATTTAATTAAAAAAAATCTTAAATAGATTAAAATCTATTGAAATAAATCTACCTCAGTTTAGTCTTTATAGCTCTTATTTTCTTAAATATAAACTCCAAGTCCTTTTTCATATCCAACAATAGTAGAGTATGTTTCTTAAATTCAACTGATGCAGCTTTAAGTCGACTTGCAGACAATTGGTTACAATTTGTTAGCATTTCTGTTGTTTTCTCAAAGCGTTGTAACCTGGAATTTCATAATAATGTATATTAGATTAGCATAAGAAAGAATAAGGATGAAATGCTTGTTAATATAAAAAATAATTTGTTTGAAGCCATAGTGAGGCTGGACAGCAACTGAATGTAAAAGTGATTGATTTCTATTTAGGAAAACAATTATATTTATACCAATTTACTATAATGATTTCTCCATTGTGGTAGATAAAGTGTGGTGTTCATTTCTGTCACTCAACATTCAGTGTCAAAATTTAAGCAGACTGTGGGAAACAGTGACTTTATAGTAGTTTCCCTTTGCCTATATTGCTAATATATTAAAAAAACTAAGGGTAAAGTTTTTTTTATAATTTCTTTTATAAAATATCCCTCAAAACAAGGATTATTTGGTGATCTTTATATAGAAAATGAGATGTATAAAACAAAAATTTGTATAAATAATAACTAAAGTACAAACAGCAAAAACTTTTTAAATTGATTTAAATAATAATGATTTCGGTGACCAATTTATTTTTCTTTGTATTTTATTAATATGTGCTGTCAAAAGTGATTTAGATTTTTTTTGTTACAAATATTATTTAATATACATACATCGTTTTTTGTGCTCTTATGATAACTTCTACATCCGTCTGGTCAACCATCCCAGCTAAACCTTGCACAAACACTTCAGGAGCTGAATAATTTTGAAAACATTCTATTGAGAAATCACTTTCAGGCGTGTCGTTAGCCATTGCCATTTTTCACTTGTGTCTATATTTATATTAAAATAATTATAATCTAACTTTTGTGTTTGTGTAATGTTTAATAATGAAGTTAATATATTTAATATTCAATCATTATTTCAAACGATTAAATAAATTCGTTTGAGGTTCTGGTAATTGTCAATGTCACTCTTTTAATTTTGTTTATTTATGGCTTTTAGGCGTGTTAGTTTATTACTGTATATTTTGTAATTTATAAAATGGAAAATATTTGTAAAATAGAAAAAGTAGTGTAGACTTAACACGCCTCATACGACTTAACTGTAAATAGCTTCTGCAGTACTCTAATTAAGAGTAATAAAAAATAGATAATGAGTATTCGAAACATGTTTGTTACACATTTTCAACAAGTAAATAAGAAATCTATTTCAAATCAGCTTCACGCTGTATCCCGCACATAGCAAGGTAGGCAGAGGGAACTTAATGTTAAGACACTTCATTCCCCACTTTCTGGAGGTATTGTTGAGTTTTCCCTTTTTTATAATTTAATAAAAGTGCATTTTGAACTGAATGTTTTAGCACTAGGTTACCAGATACCCCTACTATGCGGTCGATACAGCGTGAATCATGGATTTTAAAAATGAAACGAATGGTAGATTGAAAATAAAGTAAAAATGCGATTTATTATCATAATTACAATTACAGTTTATTTTTATTATTCAACATATTGAGAAAATACATAAAATCGAATTAAGGAAAAGAAAAAAGTGGTAAGGCACTCCCACATATTAGGTTCCCTTTTCACACTCCGATGAGATTTGCGGGATACAACGTGAAGCTTAAGGTAAAGAAAAAATAAACAATGAATTATTTATAGTATGATTATACCTATATCTGTGGATTTATTTGGCCCAGTCCTTGTACGTCCATTTGAAAAGGCACGCCAAATTGGTTTGGATTAAAGTTTCTCCTCGATAAAACCAATGGTAAAGGTTTAACTTTACTTAATAATCTCAACCTTTGACGATTAGTCAGAGGAAGTATCTTTTGAGATCTTGATACGATATTTTTGTGTGTGACAATTCTATCGTAGAACCATTTCGGGACTAAAATTTTGAATGTGTCCAAATGATGCGGTAGAATTCTGCTGTTACTGTGTTCTCCGAACACAACGTTTGTCACTTGCGGTACCAGATCCTTTTTGCTTATCAAACTATATTCATACTTATTTTGTAACCTTTTTAAAAGATGTATTTGTTTTGGCGACAGTAAGTCTTCAAAGGCCAACAACGATTTCTTGTTCATGGACCGTATAGCGCCAACCAAACTTGTAACTATATCAGTTTTTGTATCTACATAAAATTTAAAGAAGTCCTCGGGGTTAATACGATTTGATTGTTCTTCTTTCTCGTTTTCAATTCTGTTTTGGAGTGATCTCGGAGAATTTGTATCTATTCTGTGTGGAAGAAGACCAAAATTAATGACATACTCATTTTTTGTTAAATCTTGGTAAGCTGGAACTGTCTGTTGCATTTCATTAGGATGATAATAATTATAGGGTCTCATTAACAGATTACTCTGATAATCTTTACCGTTGCTGTAATCAGAGTCGTCGCTGTCTCTCCCACCAAATCTTTCTGTGTTTATTTGCTTTTTTAATTCCCCAAGGACCTCGTCGATGTCGTCGGCCAACTTTCGTTCATAAGAACTGCACCTGTCGCCTGTACATTTTTTGTCTTTCTGCCTCTCAATAACATCTCTAAACAGATCCCGTTGCTGATCATTTAGTTGCAAATACATATTTAAGGTTTGGTCATCATCAGAAGTTTCTCTATTTATTTCTCGTTGCAAATCATGAAAATCTTTATATTGCGCTTGATTATTTATGTGTCGATCTTTCCACAAGTTTTCAATATTAAATAATGTGTCACTATAAGCACTCTGGGCTAATAAATTAATTACTATAAAAGTAAAAAGTAATTTGTGGAACATTTTGTATAATATTTATATATACGTTTAATATTGTCCAATTAACATTTCCCTTTGAGAGTAAGCTAAATATAAATTCGGTTTCTAACTTATATATCTTAATTGAATAATGTTAAATTAAGCGTATAATTGTTTGGAATTATGCATTACATACACACGCGTGAGCATTTGTTACGCTCCTCGTGACGGTGGGCAAAAAGTAAATTAGCTAATTTTCATCTTCATAGTAAATATTTTAATAGGGAATATCTGATATTATTATAATATAGCGCAATTAAGAGTCATCAGATGGTTCGCGATGATTGAGACGTCATTTTACGAAGAACGCTTTCATTGATTATTTTTATTGTTTAATGGCTTTTCCCTCAGTCACCTGGCTGATGAAAATCTAAAAAAATTGCACTATTATTTTGCTTATAATTCATTCATCAGATTTTTAAGAGTCTTTTTGAATAAACAATACAAAAAAAATAGTAAAAAGATACTAAACAGTTATATAATGATTTTAACTTATATTTATGCTATAGCTAAATAATCCATAATTAATGAATCGAAAAATATGTTTTATTTTTCTTCAAAACTATCTATCATATTCAAAACGGGCAACGTAGCATTTTCATGAAAACAATATTTTTTCTTCATTATTTATGTATTTCGATGAAATGTTATTTCTAGTTTAGTAAATTTTTGGAATCCTATTTTTTTATTTATTTACTTAAATAATTGTTATAAGTTCTTATAAAATATATATAGAAAAATTTATATTATAAAAGGGAAAAAAAGCGGAGGGTACTTCTTGAAGCGCTTATTTAAACTTAAAATTTATTTATAAGGAAAATTTATACATTTGAAAAATTATAGATATTTCATAGAAAAAAATAATTACAAATTTGTAATTTTACTTCAATTCATACAAAATGAGTGCATACGTCGGCAAACTTAGGTTTGTCAACTTTTATAAATTGTAACTCCCGTTGACATCCTGAAATTGGTTCAGAACCCACGATATGCGAGTCCAACTCGCATTTGAACTATTTTTTATGTACCTTCATATTCGTAATTATAATATAGAATAACCAAATAGAAGGTAAATATAGAACTAGTATTGTATTAAAAGCAATGAGTGAAAAAAACAAGTGATTTAATTTATGCGTAAAATTCATACATAAATAAGTAATTAAAAAACGTTTAAAGTACATATTATATAATTAGATGATTTTTTTACCGGTAATATATTAGCAGTATTTTTTTCACAATGCTTATTACTTATTGTCATGGTTTCTGTAGGAACCCTTCAATTTTCATGTTAATTGGAAAACCGTAATGTAAAAGAATTTCTCTCTCCGCAGTTGCCACATTACGCCGGTTTTCTTTAAATCCGTCTAAATTATCAACTGAACTCATTGGCCCTCTTTGTTTATCTTTTGTCATTAAATTTCGAAGATTTTCCTCAAAATCAGCTTCACCAATGCTATCCATATTGTCGTGGTGGGCAAAATCCTCAAACCGTCTCATAGAACGTAATTTATTAATAATAATATTAGCCAGCTGATTGACGTGATTTTCAAGATTTTTTACTCTATTATTTCTACCATGCTTATTCCCTATATTCTTACTTAAAATTATACGCCAAGTTTTTTCATCTATTCCTTGATTATCATTTACTGAAACATCCTGCTGCTTAAATAATTTATTTTTTTGCTTTTTAGATCCGCTTCTCCTATATTCATCAGACTGCTTATCTACTTTATTCAAAAAGTGTTTCTGATTGTACCTCATGATGTTTGACACATCGAACCTACTGTTGGTCCCGTCGAAAAACACGTCCGGCCTCACACCGTAAGAGACTGCCACCTGGCCGAGTATTGGACTAATGGTAGTAAATATTATAAGGTAAGGTAATATCTAAAAAAAAAATATTTATTGTTTATAGTTGTTATAAGTCTACCGAATATATTATAATAACTTTATTTGTATATGCTCTATTTTGTATAGAAAAGGCGCTATTAAAACTCAGCTGTATCAATTATTTTTTTACATTTTTGAAGTGTTAACTCATGAAAGAAACATACTTTTTAGATAACATATAAAAATTTGAATGTAGCGGGATTTGTTTTAATGCTTTTTTAGCTTCAGGTTTTACCCACCACATTGCAATGTGGGCAGGCAGAGAGGACCTGGGAACCTAGTGTTACGACACTTCGTTTCCATTAAAATAGTTTCCGCTGAATTCGCAAGGCATTGCGGGTTGAGTAGCGACGGCTTCTATTCAAATTAATATCTACTTATGAATTCGAAACTCTAAATAATCCCTATAAATTTAATAAAACGGGGAAAACAAAAAGAACACGCTTTACTTATTTAATATTGTATAAAATGTGTTTCTTTTGATGTTTACATAGATTTCAATATTAATTAAATTATTGTTTTTTTTACTTTCTTTTGTTAATGAAGTAGATTAAAAGAAATATACTCGGTTTTTTTTTCAAATATTGAAATAATACAACAGTTTATTTACTCACCATTTTACAATTATATTTCACAAAATTTTCTTCCATTTGACATTCCATTTCTTATATTTTTCATTTAATTATTTTAATGCGCTTTTTATATTTGCTCATAAAATTTTATGTCTAATATGCTCAGGACGTACTTACGTACATATCAACGAGTAAAAAGTAAGTCGTAATATCTAAATATAGTGTGCAACTTGATTGACACGATTGACGGTGTGATTCAGTCCGACTGTTGGGTTTACACATATCATATTTGCATGGTTTTTTAGTATCCCTTCTTAAAAAAACCTTATCCTTATCTATATTTTCGTTTGTTTTTGTACGGTGACTAGACGTGTCACAAGTCTCTTCGAAGATGTCGCGTAGAACAGAAAAATTACATCCGAAAAAAACTTTGTAGTAAGTAACACATTCGACCAGTTATGCAAGATGGCGGCAGCTTCTGTCAAAGGCAATATTTATTATGCCCAAATAATATTTTACTCTAAATACATTCTTTTGATATAACAAAAAAATGAGGGAAGTAATTACTTTCTTTAACTTATTAATTATTACCTTATTCTATCCTTCTATTTCCTTCACTTTATTATATCTATATATTTTATATTGATTTATATTCCTCTTGTACAATGTCTTAGTTCTCTATGTATGCAATAAGGAATGTTATCTATCTATTTACTTTTTACAGTTATAAATAGAAAATTTTATTAAAAAAATTACACACGCATTTTATCTACAGTACATACAGGCACGTCCAATACCCACGTACTGTATCATAAATACAAAACCTAAAACTATATTTCCCTCGTAAGCCACTACATGACATGGCGGGAAAAAAATGCAAATGTCGGCCGTAGCGTGACGTCACGTCCGCACAGATGTCGCTCTGATGCTGTTTTAATTACGCTGTTTTATTTCCTTTCCGTGATTCTTATTAGATATAATACATAAGTATGTAAAAAAATATAATAGAATATTATTATTCTAAAATAATTAATCTTATTTTTTATTACGAAAACCTATTATTTGTTTGTGTATGTGTAGCTGTAAAATAAACTATTATCTATTTTTGAATACGAAGTAGCGTAACATTTTCAAAATACAAAAAAAAATTATGTTTATCGAATACTAATGCCTAAGCGATAATTTTGTTCAAAATATTTTATTTAAAATACGTATAAGTTAATTTTAACAAAAAAAGATTTCTTAAATATTTTCGATACTTTACAATTGAGTCTACTCAATTGCCCTGATTGTAGAATATGGATGGATTTGATATTTGCCAAACTACAAGTAGCAGCTTGGAACGGGTTTTCATTGTTTATTTTGCGAAATTAATTGGCTTAGTGAAGAAACTGCTGGAACCTATAAACAGAATCTACTTAGACTTCGTTTTTTTAAGATATTTCGTTCCTCGCTTTGCATCCAATTTTCTAACACTGCGTGCTGAGTGGCGAAACTCAATGTCTTGTTACCAGAACAGGAGATTGAAAATAATTAATTCGCCCAAGTGGGAAGTAAACCCATAACCATCGCATTTACAGTCAGATTCTGTCACTACGCTATGACAGCCTTAGACTACGTACGACCTACACTTAGTTATTGCACCAAAACTGTAGCGTAATATGTCACTTCTCTTCCATTACACCATTCAAATGCGGAAGCTATATAAAGAATAACTATTAAAAGCTCATACATATGTTCATAGAAATGAAAGTCTAGAAACCTAGATAACTCATTCACACCGCCGCCTGTGATTGACGCGCGCGCCCCCAACAGGCAACAGATGCTTTAACAATAGCCCAACACCTAATAAAATATCTTTGTGACATTTAGAATTGTATGTCAGGAAATATAATAATCTTATTATTATATGACGAAACGAAATTTATGTTATAAACAAAACATTGTCGAATTTTGTCAGTTTATTTATTATTTTTATAGCTTCACGCTGTGTGTGAATGCGGGATACAGCAGGATTAGCAGAGGAAACTAAGTGTTAAGAAACTTCGTTTTCCACATTCCGCCGAATTTTCTAGGCTTTGCGTGGTGAATGGCGGAATTGACGCGTTTAAAATATTAAATACTTTTCGGGGAATCGCACTTACAACCGCCGTGTTGACAGCTATACACACTTATGTTACACTGTTCCACGGCGTTATACAACAAAACTAATGTTATAAATAAATAATATATATAAATTAAATAAAAAAAAATAAATTAAATTTCTTCATTCTCTTCAGTTTTTATAAATATATTTTTTTATCGGCAATACAGTGAAATCAAGTTGGTTAAGAACTAATATGAATTTAACAGCAATAAAATACAAAGTTAATATTTTATTATTTACCACACCTCTCTGACAGATCATGTTTACAGTGTTTCGCAGCTATTTTCGTCATGGAGTCATACTTTATCGTCATACTTTATGGAGTCGAGACATCGTCCACGATTTTGTTTGCGAGGATTTTAAAAAACAAAATTGGAAATTAAGTTTTTATCTGTTCCCGTAGTACTTTCAAGAAAATCTATGTCCCAAATAGGCAGGCAGGTATAAGTACAAAATTTTAACTATCTTGGTCCTGTAATTTTGTTTTAGCGTGGTCTGTCAATATCTAATAAAAGAATTTTATATATATATATTTTATTTATAAATTTTTTATATATATATTTCGCAGACAAATAAAAGGAGACACCAACTTCCACTATCTAAACACAAAAATTAAATATAAATGGGTAAATGCAAACCAATAAGAAACAGTTAAAAAGTGCATAAAATCTATATAAATAACAGATTAAATATAATATCAGCGTAGTTACCACTCGCTGGCGCGTGCCGGCCGTCGTGAGTAAACGACAACACACGCCACCTGAACAAACTGACCAACAGTTGTATCAACTTTCGTCACGCCAACACCAGATGTCAGTTAGCTGTAGCGCCTGTAGCGCTACCGTAGATGAGAGGCAGGTTGTTGAATTTTGTTTGTATGGGAACTTTTTAGAAATTGACCATAATTTCCATGTACCACGCATGAGTCGAGTGGAGTTCTGTCACTTAACACGGAATATCTCGATAACTACGGTGCTCAGGGAAATGTGCCTCAAATGTGCATAATTAATTATCATAAATCAGACTCAGAAAAAATATCCATTTTAACTAAACACATTTATCTTAAATAAAAAAAATATGAAGGTTTCGGATATTTATGGATAAAATCTAAATTAATATTT
This sequence comes from Heliconius aoede, assembly GCA_037355905.1. Classification (NCBI taxonomy): domain Eukaryota; kingdom Metazoa; phylum Arthropoda; class Insecta; order Lepidoptera; family Nymphalidae; genus Heliconius; species Heliconius aoede. The sequence goes on from JBAIZZ010000193.1 coordinate 481,508, forward strand.
AATATAGATAACTATATTATATTAAATATTCGTCGGTTCGACTACGCAACTATGGACGTAAGTTAAGTGCACCTACTGCCACATACTTCCCGCTCCTTCCCCGGCACTTCTTTTACTTCTTCTTCCTCATACGAGTAAATATTGCATTAACAAACATGTCAGTGTTTGTGATTATGCGGTAATTAGTATATGTCTTACAGCCATCCCGTCGTCCGCTCGACGAAAGTTATAACGCTCGGTCAAATTCACACAATATATATATATACAGTTCCTATGTATCTTCTTAAATTTAAACTATACTATATATATTATACTACTTACGAGAAATAATATGTATTTCTTATTAAATTAAAGTGTCATTAGTTCACAAAATAATTTTAAGCCTCGGAGAATGACAAAACACGTTGCATGAGTTGCAGACAAGCTATTTGTAGCTCTCACATTTTTATATGTGCTATTGTTATACAGAATTAAAATATTTCTTTTTTATTTAGTTCCAAAACAATATAACTTTCATGCCATGAAAGAAGTTACAAATTTTATCCAATAATAATGATAATATTGAGTTTTTAATTGAGTAGACCTCTCGACGAGTGTTTACTTATTACGTAATCTAGGGTTAAGGATTACGGATTAAAGATAAATTGTTATGGATTAAAATGTATGAATTAATGGTTAAGTAAGTGTGAGGAATAAAATATTGGTGATTTAAAGTTTAAAGATTATAGAATAAAGAATAAGGATATTAGATGAATGGTTAAGTATAATTATGGATTAAAGTTTAATAATTAATTAATTAATTAAAGATTAACAATTAATTAATTAATTAATTATGGATTAAAGGTTGCGGAATATGAATCTGTAGTATGAGTTATGGATAGCACATTTTAACTTTTAAAGGGCGATGTTTTAATTTTCGCATTTAAAAAATTGTAAGCTAAAACCACCGATGTTTAAGAGGTATTAGACTCGAGCAAGTAGAAGATCTTCTCGAAGGATCAGCTGTTATTTATCTCCTCGATCAAAGACTATTATCGAACTTTTGGTGGTCTTTGTCTTGATGACCACAGCGAATATATATAGTTCAATTAGAATTCTTTTCCCGTGTGGCAAGTTACTCCATTTGGTTGATTTATCCATTGATTTATGGCGTTGAGTGGAGGAATTCAACGCCACGTTTCTTCTTTTTCCAGATCTTGAAACCAACAACCATCACGGCCCCGTAATTAGGTAAGTTCTGATAACATTTAAATCTCAATTAGTTTCAAAATATTATTTTCTGGGAAATTTCTTCAAAAAGCTTATAAAGTAAAGATTAGATGAAGAGTAGATGAAACGACCGCTTCATGTTTTTATTTTATATCCATCAATCATTTTATTTTATAATGAAATTTTAAATGGGCAGTTTTTGTTTACTTAGCTTCACGCTTAAACTAAGAGAAACAAACGCTACGGCCTCTGCATATCTTTATCGCCTCGTCCACTCTCATCAACCTCTTCATGACTGGTCAGCGTTGGGAACCACCATCCAACACGCCATACTTGAACCGACATGGGTGGAGGACGGAGCTTGCAGCTATATGTATAGCTGCTTAGTTAAGCGTTTCTTTATTTCACGAAATTATTACCTAACTGGTTAATTTTAAGTTTGATTAATTTTGTTTAAATTTGAGGCAAATCGTGGCGCAGAGGCATAAGGGTCTGTCTGTAACGCGACATTTGTGCGTTCGATCTCCAGGGGGAGGGAATGAATTATTATTTATTAATAATTTTATTTCGGGCGAAAGCCCGGCGTTGAGTTCCGCTACTTAATATACAATGCCTCAAAAATTTCGACACAAAGCGGTGTACGGATTGTTTTACCACTGGATTCCCTCTGCCTATCCTGGTGTATGCGGGATGTAGCGTAAAGATAATTCAATTTTAATTAGGATATGTTAATAATAGTATTGAGCATTACTAAAAATCTATTACAAATATTATTTTATATAATAATAGAATTGCTTACGGCTCTGTTCGCTTAATTAAATAGAAGTAACTAAAAGTTCTGCATCATGCTCGCGAAACCTCATTAAATGTTCTGATAAATGTTAGTCAAAATTGTTAGGCAGTCGTACTCAATAATTTTAAGACAAATTTATTTTTATTTACAATATTATCAGCACAAGAATAATTCTTTATATAAAAATATTTGTTATATTATATATTATAGTTAAAAGTAAACAATATGTAAGAAACGTTGATTTCTTTTAGAGGGCATGTACCTAAGAATAAAAAAGAAATACATTTTTGCAGAAAAAGATTTGAATTTATCAAAATTTATAATTAAGCTGAATTATCACTCTATAGACAGACGTAACCCGTTGGCTGAAAAACAAACGACAAATGCCGTCCTACAATTTATTAAAAGTATGTTTCGTTGTCAATTAATTCTTATAAGACAATATTCATAATATATATAATATTATTTTTAATCTCATCGGTATAAAAATTCACATTTTTTCTATAAAATATTTGATACAGAGTTATTATATTTTAAAAGTACATAAAAGACATTGATTTCACTTAGAGGCATGCATTAGACACTCAAAATAAACTTCAAAGTTAATAAAAAAATTAAATTTTACACAGAAAAGGATTTAAAGTTACAAAACTTACAATCCAGCAAAATTCTCACCCTATAAGCGTAAAGCGTTGGCTGAAAAACAAACGACAAGTGCCGCCCTACAACAGCTTTGTAAAAAAAATCAGTTTATCGCCGGGCGGGCTTCCCGCCCTCAGTCGAGATCTAACCGTGTTACCGTTCACACGTTTATGAAATTATCCTAACGTGAAATTTTCACGTGAATCGCTAAATTTATTATTATTTATTTAATTAAAAAACTGTTTTTGTTCGTTTTGTTGTGTTTATTTTTATTCTGTGTGTGATTAATTTCGTGTTTGTCAAATCTGGTCGCTGTCAGCTGTCAAAACGTTGAGGTGAGTGGGATTTATCGTCCGGCTATAAATTAAAGGATGTGTTTTATGTTAGCGGTTATTTTTTTAATTTTTCCTTTTTCTCTCCCTTTGATTGTATAATAATACAAATTTGGTTGTATAATCGTATAATTACAATTTTGCTTTATTCTTTGTAGAATAAATAATTGATAGAATATAATTTATATAATATGGGAGAGTTAAAATTTCATACTTTATATTATAAATAGAAATATTATAGTAAACTTATAAGAAAAGCCATTTACGATTTTATTATAGTAAAAATTTGTACGATTCAACTTTAGTTACTTAATCATACAACAATGAATTAAAAGGGAATCCATATATAACATTTATAGTTTACGGTCAGCACATTCACATGTTATTATTAAATAGTATTACGTTTTATTGTGAAATATCTTAGCTTATCAACTACTAATTGATTGTCAATACATCTTGATATTCTATTTCTAATATTGAATGTGGACTTTACTTAGACGATTTTTTTCATAAACTACTTTTGAATATTGAATTTGTCACTAATTTATATTTAAGTAGTCTATCTTCACGCGTTATGAACTTAAAATATTAAAAATAACTACCATATTTTGCGTTAAAATTCAAACGAAATAGAATCCCTGTCTGAATAGCTTTAATATTTTTCATACGAATCTTACGTGTGGGTTATTAAGACTCTTAGTATGTGAAAGAAAGTAAAAGATGAATGTACAGCTTAGAAGGAATCAATCAACACAGAAGTTGCAAGAGTTGTAGCTTCAAGTACCTACTGCTACGTGTTTTTTATTGATTTCGAACATGTGGTTTATGCTATTCTATGCTTTACTTCGGCTGGGTAAGAGAAAGTGTACTCTATCTCTGAACTCCTGGCTGCTTGAGAGGAGTCGCTCCGTCATTTTTAGTCTGGCTGTGCACGCAAATCAGTATTGGCTTAATATAATACATTTAATTGCAATTTTCACTATTGTAATTTGGCAAGCTTCACTTAGCATTTAGTGTGTGTTTAATTTCAAACAACTTCAATGGTGCGACTTTTTTAATTATTTCTTGTGTATTAGTTATTAAAAAAACACCGTACTGTGGAATTTACGCTGTTTATATCGCTTAAAATTCGCATGTAGGTTGGTTGGGGAATGTATGGGAGTATTAAGAGAATTTTCCTTAATTGTTACGGAAACGAGATTTTAGACAGTTCGCGCAATGAAAGTCCTATAATTCACAATTAAAAAGTAACCCCTGTACTCAATAATTGCCTGAAAACCATCAAAGTGTGAGTACTGAACACTGTACGCTGTACAATATGAGTAAAATAAATATAAAATATTATTAGGTTTCAGGCGCCACCTGTGACACAGCTGCTACCAATAACGTCTTGCTCAAACGATTTAGAGCGTTCCGTTCTCTTATTTTATGTTGATTTGCGATTTTGTAAATGTGATTGTTTTGCCCACAAGCCCTGGTTGGTGGCTCACAAGTCGACGTAATTGTAAATGTCTGATAGATGAATGGTGGGTACGGTTCTTATAAGTGAAATTTAATTTATCGAATTAGATTTTATTACCCAACACGCAATACTTTTTTGCAAGTGTAATAGAAGTAAAATATTTTATCAGAATTCAGAAGGGTTTCTATCAGAATTAGGTATCAGATTTAAATTCTATATTACATTTAACAAAGGTCAATATGGTATGACTAACGATGGCAGAGAATAGAGAGTAGTAGATTTTTCATCCGAATTATTAAGACCGTGTATCGAAAAAAGTAACACACACCCGTCTAAATGAATTCCGCCCTATGTATGGGAATTAAAACATTTTATTTATTGTTATAACAATTTATTTATGCTATTATTGATTATTTTTTGCAATTTTTATATACGTAATATGTATAATTTTTATTTTTATAAATAATTAAAATTCCAAAAAAGTCTTAGAGTCGGTATTGGTGAAAATAAATAAAATATTATTAGATTTCATAAGCGACAGGCGCCACCTGCGCGCTACCAGGCCTCCATTAAGCCCTCTCGCGTACTGTAATTTTTTTTATAGTATTTTTATTATTATTGTCATATATATTTTAGAGTGTAAAATTAGTGACCATTTGGGCAATATAAGATAGCATATAATTTTTGCCCTGGTTGGAATTGAACCTACAACCGTTAGGCCGTAAGGCACAGAGGCCGTCGTGGCGCAGTGCCACAGCGTATGAACTGTAAAGGCGACGGTGGTGAGTTCTATTCCCATTCGAGGAAATAATTCTTTCATTTCTTTGCTCTAGTGATGGAGAAAGAAATAAAGCGTGACGTTGTGTTCCGTATGCTCTCGATAATTTCTGGAAAATTCCGCCGAAAGTTGGAAAACAGAGTATTTTAACATTGAGTTCTTTCTACCTATCTAGATATAGCGTGAAACTTAAATAAATTACATATAGATATTTTCTCTTGCTATAGTTGTATATGCAGGTATATATATAGTTATAAATCTGGCATTAGCCCGCATCCGTCGCCACCTCGCTCGGCTCGGCTCGGCGTCGGTCACCCGCATTGTAATTTAAACATTCCCGCATATACGACGTCGAGTAACAATGGTTGCTGAAAGTTGATTGCGACAAGTATTTGATGGTATTTTTTTATTTAAAAACTATTTTTTTTTTTCAAATAAATAAAAAATTGAAGATAAATAAACTGGTCAAAGACGTGTCGGACTCGCTGCCGGACCGAGGGTGCTGTCTGTACCAATTTCTGGATTGTAGGCTATCGGGAAGCACTTGCAACTTATAAAAGTTCACAAAATTAAATCTCCTAGTTTTTATTTTCTAAAATAAAATATGAATTACCATTTAAGAAATGCAGCAAAAACGATGCAAAAATGCTCATATCTTTTAATTGCGTTGATTTAGCATCTCAATTTTCTATTCCATTTTCTTTCCTACCAGGGAAAAAGAAAATATATATTAGTTTATCTTATAAAAAGAAATATTTGAAATATAAATATACTCTCGATTCTAGTGGGATCAAATCCAGAACCATATACAACAGTAAGACAGGGTGGGACACCACTGCCCCACGACGGCCAATATATATATGTATATATGTATGTATGTATATATTCTATAGAATGATACATCTGTGACATAAATAAGGTTAAGCCGTAGAAAAGTCCACCGGTTATTGGAGTCCCGTAACAATTACTTACGTCGTCGCACCTGCTCGCCCGCTCGCCCGCTCCGTCGGTGCTGTATGTAGTACAGTACGGTCAACCAGTCATGGCCGACCTGAACTCAGGATCCCAGCACAGTTAACTTCAGGACGGCCACAACTCATCGACCATATTGTAGTGTGTGTACAGTCAGCTGAAGATTTAATTTATTTTATGATTTATACAGATATATTTATGTTATACAGAATGTATCGCGTTATACCCTGTATATGTATGTCGAGGCAAAGCGCAACGTTGAGTTCCGCCACTTAACACACAATACCTCCGAAATTCCGCAAAAGTGGGGAAGAAGTGGCTCAACACACACGTTCTGAGGTTCTCTCTGTCTACTGAAATTATTGTCAAAAAGTTTTTTTCACCAATGAAAGACCGAAAAATAACGTAAATGTAACATTACAAAAACAGATGTTAAGCCATAAAATAGACAAAGGAAGTGGCGACGTCTTCCAAACATAAATCATCTCACAATACCTAAGTAAAACTGTCTCACACCGTTTTATTTAAAATATATATATTATATTTTTATTTTATTTAAGATTTAAATAAAATATAATTACAATTTTTTTTTAAAACTACTTCTTAACTATAAGAGTGCAGCTGGTGGGAATCATTTACTCAGCAGGTTGGCCGGCTTTTATACAAATGTCCCAACTGAGGTGACTAGTTTCCCACGAAGCTTTGATATTTCACATTAACACCCGTTGTCCTCTAAATGAGCTTATTGTCTGGTATAATATGTTCTTTCTTCGATGTCCATGGAGCTCTTATAACTCTGCCTTCCTTCCTTAAATTCACAATTCCTCCGAACTCATATGAATATCAACCGGCCTCTTGATATCGGGCACTTTGTTTATATTACCTTTCACCTTTCAAAACAAGTCTCCGATTGCCTTCGAGTGGTCTGACTCCTATACGGAATACAGATCAAGTCCGACTACCGATGTAAATATGATTCATAAAGATTTATTTACTATGTTTAGAATTGATGATAATTTCCATATGCTTATTTTAGCTCCACGCTTTGTCCCGTATTATAGTGTCTTATTATTTATCTTAACATTAGGTTCCCAGGTTCCCTCTGCTGAAGCAATATATATATATATATAAATAAATAAATATATATAAATAAGTACAATAATAAACGTGTCGCCAGTCGCCGCCCGAGTATTGTGTTTCAAAGAACAAAGTGTCTGTAACGCACGCGCTGCTGTGTACACAGGTGTTGCTCTTCAATTCTAACCGACTTTAATAAATGATTATTAATATTTTTTTGTTTTAGCTAACATATTATGTTTCTAATATTCCGCTCACGGTTTCACTTGCTTGGATATTATATATTTTTTTTATTGAATTTCTATTTTGATATTTCAGTGAGGATAAAATAAAACTTTACATTTAATATTGGAGAATAACAGACAGGCTACAATGTTGCCATTTTGTATAATTTGGTTTTAAAATAATAATCAGATTAAGTGGACAAGCGTGAGTCGGGCTCGCCCACTCAATTAATTTTGATTTTCTTTATAATGTCGAAATACACATGTTTTTAGCTATATAAAAGGCCATATCTTTTTTTAAATAAATGTAGAAATATGTTTTTTTCAGGAAACCAAGGAGACGTAGACCTTAGTATAGTAGGTTCCTCAAATAACAAAAATTTGTGTATGGCACATTGATATATTTTTAATATTCCAGGTAAGTGGTAACTCTAATCGCAGACAAGTGTACTTCGATATGAACTATACGACACAAAATTAATTTCAATATGAAAACTATTTCCTGAGATTGAGAGCATTTAAACAAACAAACTCTTTCATTTTATAATATTAGTAGGCGCATAAGTTGCAAAATAAATATATAACACCGCATCCTCCCACATGCGCTACGAACTAACCACATAATAAAACTTTGTTTATAAACTGATTTAAAATTAACTTTTTTGTTTTAATGTATGAATAACTACTGTACATTATCACTAGAGTGATGTAATTAGATTGGTATGTAATGAAAAAAACAGCAAGACGTCTTTTCTGGTATCTAAGGGTAGGCAGAACCGAGGCACTACTTCGTGTGTGATGTAGATTAACGACACGTTTTGTCTGTCAGGAGAGGTAATAGAAATAATTTAAATATTATAATCTTGAAAGCTTTAATTGGAATATTTATGTACCAAAGGATGTGGTTCTTAACTAGCTCGAGGGGACGTTGCACCAATTGCTACGGTCTCCTTCACCTCTTCCACTGTCATCTACCTTTTCATACATGTCTCCTGAAGCTCATCGAGCTTTTTACGTCACCTTCTTCTAATAAAGTATGTTTAAAATTATGTTTTCAAAGGTCAAACGAGATCTTCTCCTATCTCTCTTACCGCTTATTTGCCTTGTAGTATCTCTTCACCGATCAGCTCAACTGACTCCGCGTATCCTACGAAGAGATCGCATCTTCTCTCCACTATTATAAAGCTAAAGTGTATTATTACCATCACATTAATAGTTTGTCGTAACCCAGGCCACTTAGGAGGCTCGCGTGTCATACACAACTCTTCGTTATTACCATTTGACTACAGGTGGAGTCGCAGGATAAAGCTAGTATTTTATAAATAGCAAAGTCATTGTTAATAACGCAGTAGTAGTATTTGTATGCAATATATCATTTGTGTTGTAATTAAGGGAAATATTTTGTGTTCGGCGAACAGCTGTGTCCACTCGCGTTGTACGGTGTAGGGTACAGATGCTCGCAACGCGTTGAGCTCGTGATGCGACACTTGGGAAGTGTATCGGAGGAAAGTTGAGTCTTTTTTGTAGCATTAAAAGTAAAAAATATATATAAAAATATGTTTAGTTTTAATTGGGTAACATGTAACAAAACTTATATTCCTATATAAGTACTGTACACATACATTTATAGTGAATAAGAAAAAAATCAATTTGATCCAGTGTTTCAGAAACTCCGTTCTCCATAAATAAAGACCAAGTATATAACCATATAAATAAAATAAATAATAATAGAACGCCTCCGGTCAGCAGATAGGCGTCGATATGTATTAAACGAAGATAAATCGCCAAACAGCCTAGCCTATATATCTGGATGCGGGCTCTGGTAGCGTTAGCAAAAACATTGTGTTAAACAATATTGCTATAATAATTTTGCATTACATTTTAAATTTATTAATTATATTATAAAATAGTAAACGAATACAAAATCTATTGCTGTTTGAAAAAAGAAATTGGTTAAACAGATGAGTTTAACACCACGGTTGTGGGCTCGATTTCCACTTGTAGAAATGAGTTCAATACATTCCCATTCATCTTTTAAAAGGAAAAAAACAAAAATAAAAAAACAATTCAGCTTCACGCTGTATCCCGCACACAACAGGGTTGGCAGAGGGAACATCGGTGTTAAGACACTCCACTCCCCACTTTCTGCCGAATTCTGGAGGCATTGCGTGTTGAGAGGCAGAACTCAACGCTGCACTTTGCCTTCACACCAGAAGTAATAAAAACGTTTATATTTTTATCATAAATCAATATTTCACTTCCTCGAGTGGGGATCGAACCCACAACTACGGCGTTACAGTCACACGGCCTCATCAAAGAAATTAAACTCACACGTTTTTTGCTATCCCTACCCCACCCGTATGCTCTTGCTTACCTCGCCCGCAGTCCGCAGATAAATTTAAGTTACACCGCCACATACCGTCACTCGACTCATTATAATATTGGTACAAGGATACTGACCTACTCACTCACGTACTCGTAGTATAACGTATGTCCTCGAAAATGATGCTTGAATAACTTTTAAATACATATAAATATATTATATATTATGAATTTGTTTCAACTAGATAAACAAAATTTCAGCATTCAGGTTAAAATTTTGATAATCTGGCTGTTTGCTTTTTGACTATAAATTGTATATAAAAAAATCTATTTAATGTAATTATATTTACCGTATAATATTTTCTTTACTTCACTATGTTTCGTGCCTAGAAAAAGACAAATTAGTGATAAGATACTTCGTTATGTCGTTTTCTGCTTAATTTTCAAGATAAAGCTTGTTGAGATGCAGAACTCAAAGCGTTTGTGAGTTAAAGAAAAAAAAGCTTAAATATCAATCAATAGAAATCATTTCGCCGAGTAAGGATCGTCAACCACCATCGCGGTTACAGTCAGACTCATTCTTCTATGCTATTTCACTACGAGGACCTCTTATTCTTAATATTTTATTATAATTAGAACGTTAAAACCAAGGGCTGCGTTGAGTTCCGCCACAGCTAAAGATAATATATTATTCTTCCATGGCCATGTCGAAATTCTTACACTAAAAATAGAAATAATAAAATATTCTCTTAGATAACGTTCCCTAAAGCGACAACGTTCACTCAAGTCGATGTAGAGAAAGCTGCGGGCGGGGTTAGTATTAATTTCTCAATTAGACCACACCGCGCGATAAGAGATGCCGGCGCCCGCATCGGGGCAATCACTTTTGATAGTACTTTTGTGTGTGGAGAAAAGAATATTTCTACACCTGTAAGGTGAGGTAGAGGTGTGATTTACTCTAAAATTATCTTTTTTTGAGCTTAGCTATGAAAATGTATATACGCAAAATTGTATTCAAAAATGAAATGAGATCGTCATAAAACAAGCTTTTATGCAATAAATACTATCAAATATTAATTAATTTCGTAGAGCTCTTGCATTATACGGAATACGAAAAATAAATTGGATACTGCGAGTTCATTTCACTTCACACGTTGCGTGTGGAGAATTAATTTTTTCTAAGATACAAAAAAAAAACTTTGCGATTTGCGATGTGAACAACAAATTAAACATACCTACCTTATTAACCCCCGACTGGGATTCGAACCCGCAATCATCGCTTCTGATACATACTTACTTGTTACTACAATAATATTTATTAACAAAATTCATATTATTTCCACCTAACGAAAATCCTAAGTTACCTTTCCCACGCTATTATTGGATTGGGAGTTGGCTGATTGGTTTGGTTTAATCAAACTTTTGCTTTGCCTGTACATGTGCGTGACAGCTCTATTATAGCTCACGGATTTATTTTATTCGACACACGGCTATACAGCTATATGGACTATGCAGCTGTATGGCTGTACAGATACAGTACTAGCTTTTTACTGCGGCTCCACCCACCGACTGCATGCATGATTGAAATAATTAGCACTACGCAATATAGCCTATATATAGCCTTCCCAAATATGGACTATCCAACGGAAAAAAAAAACAATTTGTGCCCCTAGTTCCTGAGATTAGCGTTTACAACCAAACAAACTTTATTACATTATATAAGTTTAGACACAGACGCACCTCCATGCAGATAAAAGGCTATACGATTAAATATGAGGTTTTTGGACGTCATCCTTTCAGGTATGAAGAGTTTATGCGGAAGTATAATTAAGGTCTTGTTTTTTTTCCGTTTCGTGTGCAGATATTCGTTTGATAGTTGCTTTTAATGAACTTGTTTTTGATTTAGCTTTTTGCATTTGAATGTGGGCGTTTATGTTATTGTTTGTACATTTTTTTTAATAAAAAGAGGCCAGACGTGGCGTAGAGGCACAAATGTGCGACTGCGAACGCGGCAGTACGCGGGTTGGAACCTACTCGAGGAAATTAATGTAATGTTTTCATTTGGCAACAAAGCAAAGAGCGGCATTAAGTTCCACCAATCAACTACCAATACCTCCAGTACATTTCGGTGAAAGGTGGGGAATGGAAGTGTTTTATGGGAACAGAGTGTTTTGACACTTGGTTCTTAGGTTCCCGCTGCATACCTTGCTGAGCGCGGGTAACAGCGTTAAAAACAACATAATAAATTGACATTTTAAAAACGTTGTTGATAAAATAATGTATTATCAAAGCGTACATATAGCCCGCATGATTATCTCAAAGTTCTTCACCAATTGTAAATGAGGGTACGTCGCAACAATACATTAGATCAGAAAGAAAAACAAAATAATATATTTTTTGTGTTTGTTTGTTTTTTTTTTATCTTCACACTGCATAAAGTTAGGGTAGGCAGAGAAAAGGTAGTGCTAAAACACTCCGTTCGTCCCAATTTTTTACACATTTTTCGCCATTTGAAACGAGTAGCAAAGTTTACATACATTTAAGTTTACTGTGTAAGTATTTACCATCTGACGTTAATGACGACCGTTGTAAATTCGATTCCCACTTAGGAACGTGCGTAGTTAACTCTCGTCTCTCGATAAGCTATATCTCTAAAATTGGATAGCGTGTGGGTAATGGAGTATCTTAACACTAGCTTTCATCTGATGAATCTGCTATATGCGGGATGCGGTGAGAAGAAGAGAGAAGAGAAGTCGTTTATTTAAACTATTTTAATCAATTCCACAAAAGGACGACCCATGTCAGGGATCGTCAACCTTGATGAAAACTAAAAAAACTAAATTACAGAACATATCAAACGAATCAATTTGGGTGCTTCAAATAAATAAAGCGAAGCCTGCGGTTGACAGGCGGGGGATGGCGCAGATGCTGCCTCCTTTGAAGGATTACAATCATCGACCTAAAAACATACTTTTTAATATGATTTTAACCGAAAAATCATTTTTTTAGGTTCACGCTATATGTCGCTTAACAGTTGCGGCAGAGGCAACTTAGTGTTAAGACACTCTTTTTTCCCCACTTCCCGCTGAATTTTCGAAACATTGAATGTTAACTGTCGGAATTCAACGACGAATATTATATATAATGTTGTTATAGAATATATCATAGAAATCAATTTGGGTAGCTCGAATAAACAAAGCGCTGCTGCGGTTGACAGCGGGTGGCGCAGATGCCCCCCCCCCCTGAAGGATTACAATTATCGATGGAAAAGTACTTTACGAAAATGTTTGGCGCAACTGCACTGTTTAAACACTTAGTTGCAGATTTCAAAGAACTTGATTTTCAGTTTGATTTTCAAATATAATATGTAATATGTAATTATTTTAATTTATAATATATATTAATATTATGTTTTATTGAGAAATTTTAGAATTATTTTTTTCTTCCAAGTCAATAACGCACTTTGCCTGGCTACCAGTGAGTAAATGAAAATAATTTATTCTCCTCGAGTGGAATCGTGTCTACAACTGTCGCAGTTAGACGTTGTGCTTCTGTTCTCTGACGGCCTATTATTATTTAAATATAAATTATTGATTTTCTTAATAAATTGGTTTAAAAGGTATTTTATCATTTCTTCACTCTGGTAACAAGACAAAACGCGGTGTTACTCAACACCGCGTGTCTCTTTCAATCAACACACAATGTCTCAAAAATTTGGCGGAAAGTATGGAACGGAGTGTCTTATCATTATTATAGTAAAAATTACAACTATATTAACTTAGCCGTTCTCCCCTAAACAGCTAACCTTCTATTAAATTCTCGTATAAGAGAAGAAAGAGAGAGTTTTTTGAATATAAGTTAGGTACATAAATTAAGTTATACATAAAAAATAAATTAGGTAAAATGTTTTCATAGAAAGCGGCGCGGAGTTGAGTACTGCTTAAAAAAGAAAGATTCTCCTTTCTTTTTTTCAGAATATTCACAAATAAACATATTGGCGACAATGAAATATTTCTTCGGACATTCAATCAAATTCAAAAGTAAGTAAACATTGGTAGCGGCCAGGGGGAACCTGACGCGCGACCTGTAATCCTTTGCTCCAAGTGTCGACGGCGTGCCGCTGACAGGCCCATTACCCCCCACTAGTGATGCGCATTCACTTTTAATACGTGCAATAATCCGACGAAAATCGATAAACTATCTTGCCTGTGTTGTGTTTCTGAAATTTTTGATATAATATATTATAAAATTAAGGATCAAGACACTAAAGTAAAATATTGAGACCGTTATATAAGATAGTGGGTAGAGATTCAGTTTAATTGCCTTTATTTATAAATATCTTTATCTAGAAATATCTCGCATATAGCAGGGTAGGCAGTGGATCTAGTGTTAACATATTACGTTGCCATTATAAATATAATATAATCTTACATTATAAATTTGGATAATAATAACTAATAAAATATATTTTGCAAAGCTATTAACTTGTAGAACCAAATAAGTTAATAATCCCAGGATCCACTGTCCCTGTGACATGAGTCGTGACTCGTCGCCGCCACCTGACGGCGCTGAGTGACACTGGTGGTGACGTTGCCTCAGCTGCGACTCAAGTGTTCAATGATCTCGCTGTGTTCGATTATTATAGATTACTCAAATATATCTTTTTTCATTTTTCGAGCTAAGTTTAGCGGCTTTTAATAAAAAAAAAATAATAAAAAATAAAACATAATAATCTTTTAATAAATTGGATGCTTATTTACCTACTTACTTAGTGTAAAAATATTGTTTTTACATCGATGCGGAACTGTCTTCTCCTGTCCAACACTATTATTATGACAGTTTATCAAATGTTTGCACTACGGATACAATTATCACTACAAACTTCTCTTACTTTTGTGGTCAAGTCTTGGACTAAGCAAAGATATGATTTTCTTATTTCTATTATCTTAAATTAAGGAACCACACATTAAGTCCATGGCTTGTCAGTTATGGATTCGATTCCCAATTGGGAAAATGTTTTTTTTTTTCATTTAATCGCACTGGTAAACTACAGCACGCTTTATTTCAAGAATTCGGCGGAGAGTGGCGGTTTTCCACTTTTTTAACGCCATGCTTCCTCTGACCGCTCTGCTAGGTGAATATCGGAAGCAATGTCAAGTTAAAAAAATACAATAAGTAAATGAAAATGTCTGAAGTTAATAAATGTGTATATTTTAATAGGTCTTCGATGTCAAAATTAAATTTTGGGCCAACGTTAAAGAGAATTTGAATAACATGTTCTGAATAACAGAGAGTAGAGAGAGAGAGGTGATCATCCAGAGTGTTAAGTTAATAGTACTTTTAGGTTTAGAAAGTAAACTTCCTATAGCCGTCTTATGTTTTTTCGTTATACATTTCTATGTCATTAGAAAGTTTGAAAAATATATTATTTTATATAATATCATACAGTAGTACAAATGGATTTATGAAATTGTATAAGCCTTCTGATAATACTTATGTTCTTTTGTCTTCTGATATCCTTAATAGCCTGTTGCAGGCTTACACTTTACGTAGCCGATGTAAATTAAAGTAAAAAGTAAAAAAATGATATGAATGTTTGTTTAAGCTTCTCTGTTATATAATTTTTAACATACCTCAGAGAGAACCTAGTGTTAAGACACTCCGTTCCCCACTTTCTGTCGATTTCTGCAGGCAGTGGGTGAAATGCATAAATTGTAGATAAATAAAAAAGTAAGAAAATAATTTGCCGAAAAATATTTAATTGCAATTTACAATCTTGATCATATATCTTGCCGTGTGATCCCGGCCTACATACAATAGGATCACCTTGGTACTGTTAGTGTCGTAAGAGGCGACTAAAGTAAGTGTGGTAGAGTCACGTGGACAGTAACGGCAACACGCATGGGCCGACTCGACCGGACTATTACCACCCCCGGCATTTAAGACCGGCGTGAGGTAGTGGCGTTTGCCACTGCGTTTCGCATTAGGTAATGCTGGGCCCCGGCGCCCAACCCCACCATAAAGGCCGGCAACGCACCTGTGGCTCCTCTGGGGTTGCATGGGGTCGTGGGCGGCGATGATCACTTACCATCAGGTGACCCGAACGCTCGTTTTCCGTGTCCTTTACCATAAAAAAAATGTAGCTTGGTTAGTCACGTTTGGATGTTTTATGGGTGCGGGTTCAAAACTTCCTTTTAATTATAAACAATAAGTCTATAAAAAATGGCGATTTATTTAAAAATTAAGCATAAAAATTCACATTAGCTGTCGCTAAGCGCTATAATACGAATATTATACGTTTGCCTAAATGAAAATCCATATAACACGGCACTCGGTGGCATATGGCGGGCGTTGGAGATCTATGTTGGATGGAAGTGGCTTGAGATTTGAGATCGTAATTTCCTTTTTAATATTGCAGGTGACTTAATCAAAATCTGTAAATAAGTAAAAGTGTAAATAAATCTTTCTGCATTCGCGTCGCACTTTGCCTCGAAATGAAAATATAATTTTAAATAAATATTTCATTTCCTCAAGTGTCCTTACAGCAGCAGCAGCAGCCAGGCAGGGGCACAAGCGTTTTGACTATAAAAGATTTGAACTATAAATTTAACATAACCACTCAAATCTTTAAAAAACAAACACTCGTTATAAAAAACAAAGAAAAAATATAATTTTTATAATACTTATGTATATAAGCACATCCAGCAACAATAAATCAGTGTCGACATTCATTAAAATTTGCCAAACCCGCGCCCGTCGTCCACACCTGACGCCTCGCCGAGCCAAATGCGTAACACTTGCTACCACGCTATACATTGCTGCTCCACCACCTCTTATTTAATATCGGCGCTAACAGAACAATCTTTGGAACACAAGCAGCGGTGAGTTATCGTAGTTTGTTTGTTATTGGGAAATTATTCGATATACATCGCCTGTTGCTAATAGGTTTCGATTAAGAAAGTTTCTGTATGTTGCTCAGTGTAATGTGTTTGAATTTAGGAACTAAATTTGGTACTGTTTTTTCATTGTTTTAGAGGTAGTGACAATTAAGTGGTAACTCACTGTGTTTTCTATTAACTGTTGATCTCTAATGAATCTAACAAAACCAAAAATTATTGTAAAATGATAATCTTTTCATTATCCTGGAAAGCGTAACACTTTCCACTAAGTTATACACTGCTGCTTCACTGTGATTCACCTTGTAACGGCGCTAATACGACGTTCGATAGAATACAACCAATGGTGAGTTACCGCACATTGTCCGTTATTGGAAAATTATTCGATGTACATCGACTGTTGGTAATAGGTTTCGATTAAGAAAGTTTTTGAGAGTTGCTCAGTGTACTGTGTTTGAGTTTTATTTTATTTTAGAGACAACGGAAGACGTATGTAAACTTTAAAGCAAAATATACAATAAGAAAAAGGTTAAAATAAAGTCGCATAATTAACAATTAATTTAATTATAATATATAGAACTCATCCCTTACTCAGTGATTAAAGATAAGGCGCAGACGAAACTATTTGACTTAGGTATTTGAAATTTGACAGTTTGGAAGTGCTCCTCGCACAGTGGGATAATTTTTGAAATTCCTATGGGAATGGAGAAAATGACATTTTATAGTTTGTCTCTTGGAAACCACGGAATAAAGCTTCGGGTGATGACTGGTGCGATATAAATAAGTAGTTTTGAACTGTTAACGATTTACACATCAACGTAAATGTTAAAGTTTTACTAAAATAAGCAATGTATAGTAAACATGCTAATATTAATAGTTTATATAGTAAGGGGCAGCATCAGGTGCATTTCCAAATCTGGGTATCGATGTATAGTATTTTTTTTCCTTTACATTTTATCCCACACGTAGCAGGGTTGGCAAAAAAAAACAAGAGAGACCCAGAATCAAGGAAGACAATCCGTTGCCCACTTCACTCTAAATCCTCGAGACATTTGGCGGTTGAGTGGCGGAACTCAACGTCGCGCCTTGCGAAAATGAAAATATTTAATATTTCATTAACCCCGAGTGGGAATAGAACTCTCTCTCTTGCTTCTCTATGCTTGGGCTAGTATGTAGGTAACTCTCCTCTCTCTGCCTACCCTACCATAAAAAATATCAATTAAGAGTGCTATGTGTACAGCTATAGTATAATTCACGTTCACAATCCGCAATCATCCCGTATAAATGTTTGCCCCGTTCGGACACGCGGCGGCAGCTGAGACCGGCTAATTTATACTTCTTGTGTACATATTGTTATTTAAATATACCATTTGTATAGACTATAGGTAATTAAAATTGTTGTTAAAATATGTTACAAGTATTTGCATTTGCAAACTCGAAGGATTTTTAATTTAATTTTTAATTTCTCCGGACGAAAAGCGAAGAACGGTGTCTACCTTTAGGTTCCCTCTGTTCACTTTTCTATATGTGGGTACTAAAATTGAAAATAAAAGAGATCTATATGAGCGATACCTATGAGGAATACGTATAGGTTAATATTTACATTGAAATATATTTTTACCAATGCAAATTGAATTTATTCGGTTTTTATTTGTCTACTGGCTGCTATGATGTACATATATGGGAACAGAATAGAATACAACTATGACCTCCTACTCAAGTCACACAAGTCCAAGAAATGAAATTCTATATGTGTCAATACAATAAACCTTTTCAAATCACATCAGATTATATAAAATTGAGTTTTTAGGGTCTTTTGAATAAGTAGAACACGCTGCACGCGTATATATTTCCTATGACTTGTCTTCAAAAATAGTAAATTAGTATTTATTAGGCAAACGTGCATCGCCATTCACCAAAGTGGACGCATCGACGCATCGACAACGCAACATCGGGCTTGATGCAGAATGCGGAAGATCGATTTCAGTATAAAAAAATATTAAAGACAGAAAATATTTTATTAGCAAAAGAAGTAAGGATATCAGAAATAAATTTCGGCGTTGATTTCCGTCATATAAAATAGTTTTTTTTATAATAGAACATACGGACGTAAGTCAGGACAGAGTGACTTATTAGTAAGTTTCCTCTTTTCCCCACGTAATTACTTTTCATTAAAGCAAAAACTGGCAACTTAATATTAAATCATATTTTTTTATGTATATAAAAAAAGTTAATAGGCCTATAACGTAAAAAAAAAATTGAACTTTTCCCAAAAAAAATTCAACCAATTTCAAAGTCCAGATAGTGAAAATGTAACTTTTAAAGCGAATGCTTATCGATTCAGCGTCGGCTTCATACCAGATGCTACAAGATCTTTATATTAATGCGGGCGACAGTTGGTCACCCCTGCCGATATTGTATTGTCTATTATAAAAGTGAGTTATTTCATGAGATATGGAAAAATATGTATATGTATTTCACATTATATTGCTTTGTTTGAAAATTCTTAGCTTCGAAGCTTTGAGATTTATGTTTATTATGTGCTTTTATAACAAACACTTCGTTAGGCCGGTGGGAATTTTCTGACGGTTGTGGATTCATTTCTAGGTTCTCTCTGTCCATCTTACTATGCGGGAGAAAGCTCCTTGCTATGTGAAGCTTATATTTAGGTTATTTAGCTTAATTACAATAAATATATCGAATAACCAATTCACCTAAAAATCCTTAACAGTATGCGTTATCAAATAACTAGTAAATCTGTAGATGAATGCTCTACATACAGCTACAGGTGCGTGGCCGAGCTCGTTTTCGTATCCGTAGTTTTAGTACCCGTATATAACGGGATAATTACGGGATTTGTACTGTTACGTTGTTTGCATTCGTTCTTAGTGACTTTGGATATATGATTTTATTTAGAGAATTTTTGTTACTTTTCATTGTTTTCTTTATTAGTTTAATTACATAGAACAAATTAACATTTTGAATGAATGATCTATTATATTACTCTCATAATTTATACTAATATTATAAAATTAATGGGTTTGTTTGTTTGAATGCACTAAGCTCAGAAACTATTGATTCAAAATAAATTATTTTCGTGTAGGCAAGTCCATTTATTGAGAAAAGAAAGAAAGGTTTTATTACTTTACGTTTAATATGTCATTGTAACTCACTTTGCATGTGATTAGAACTTAATTATCTTGGGTACTTATACTGGTATTTATAAACTGCTCTCAACACTGAGATCGATCTTGAGATCTTGAGATCTTGAGTGGAAAAAAGGGGCGGGTAAAAAATTGCATATCTATAGTAGTAGAAAAGGAACTTAGTGTTAGTGCAGTTTTCTTCTTCCTTCTTATTATCGTATTCCGTATTATATCAAAGAAGACAAAAGAACCTAGTATTAAGACACTCCTTGCCCATTTTCCATCTAATTATCTGGACGTTGCATTGAAATTCATCACCGTGCTTTGATTTGTTACCAGCCAGAACGAATAAATCTCTCTTTAAAAAATTCTTGCTCTACTCTTCTACTAACTATGAGAGATATGCGAAAATTGTTCAATAGGTATACATAGGTGGGTACAAAAACAGATTTGAATATGACGTGCGGCCACATGGCGAGGGCGCGTCTTATTTATACACTGCCTTGTTTAATTGGGTTGCTTCTATTATCACTATAGTATATATATATCACTATATTTTTTTTATAGCTTCACTCTGTATCCCGCGTATAGCAAGGTACACACCTAGTGTCGAGATTTTCCGTTTCCGGAGCACCGCCCAATTCGCGGAAACTGTTCGTACTTTACTGTTGGATATTTGTTGGTTCTCGCCCGATCATTTCATAAATTTATTGAATATAGTTAATATTATTAAAGGATTAGAGTAACTTTTAGTAACTTATAGGGTGAGAAGCGGAATGCGCCTCTGCAGCTTTTTTTAATGGAAGTATTAAATGTAAACGAGCGTACGGATCACTTGATTGTAAGTGATCATCGCATGGGGTCGTCACATCGACACGCTTTTTGATAGTACCCAGGTAGTATGGATCTGGAAACACTACCGCTGATAGGCTATTCCACAGTCGCGTGACGCGTGGAAGGAAGTTCATATAAATCCGCACCGTAGTGGAGTGCCATGTATCTAAATGGTGTGGATGGTGCTTGAGCTGGTGACGTGCTGTGCGGTTAGGAAATTCGATGACAGGTATGACAGGTCACATTATATGCGACATGTCTACATTTGTAGAGAACGGAGTGGCCAACACAATGTATATATAGCGAAAAAGCAGCTTTACGCTGAGTAGAGTTCACAGTGGAATTATTGAAACACAAGTCAAAGTCAGGTTTTCTCATGTTACTAGATCTAGGTTCGTTATTCATAAGGATATTAATCATCCCCTCTAATGGAAATCAAACCCACAACCCACAGCAGTGTACATCTAATTACTAGATCTCATATTCATATATCGTACTCGTTACAGCTGGCCGTGGTCCGTGGTCCATGACGCAGGCGTGCGTCCAGCCATGTGGTGCGGGGGCGCGTCTTATTTATAATGTGCCCATACGTTTTGTACGTTGTATCTATGTTAATTCTGGAAAAAGAGTCTGTGAATCTAGTGTTTAAACACTCCGTTGCACTACATAATATGTATAACTCTTCCGTTACTGACTGACGAAGAACTGAACGATTGACTTTGTTTGATTTTTGATTTAATTTAAAACCCTTTTTAAAACAAGTTTCTACAATTTTTTCATATTGCGTTTTACACATAATACCCATATTAGGTAAATTGTGCAAAAATTAGTGACCCGTTATTATGTTGCGGCTGTCATTTCGCATTAACAACAATATTGATTATATTTCATTTAATTATGATAAGAACTGAAGTCGTTATTTAAATTTCAGCACAATCAGACATTGGGAGATGGGTCAAACTGAACTTGCGTGACTTCACGCACACTGACACACACTAACACACACTAACACGGCAAGTCAAATAAAATCTTGTAATATATTAAAACAGATTACTATTACGTTGCTATGTAAAAGCAGGTGTCGACCGCATGGCGCTCTGAAACTGATTATATATTAATTATTTATTAATTATATATTAATTATTTATTTGTTATATTTGTTATATTAATTTTATTTTTTATTTATTTATTAATTAGTATTTTATTTTATAATAAATAGGTTTTAGATTTTAGATTTCTTCAGTATTTTAACGAGTTTTAGAGCATTTGTCTTGTTACTAGAGCGAAAGGAATAAAAATAATTCATTTAGCCTAGCGAGAATCGAACGCACAACCGGCGCGTGGCGTTTACAGTACGACGCTGAAATATAATTAAAACGGCAAACATTACCGTCCAGCCGTCCACTGCAGTGCAGTGACGTAACGCCAGGTGTCGAACACATGGCGCTCTGTAACTGAAGCTGAGCGCGTGCCTCTAACCTGCTGCATGATTTATGATTGTTATTAATTGTGATTTATTTGTTTGTTGTTTATATTCTGTTTTAAACGGAGAATATAGTGTCTCCGTTTCAATATAAGATATTTAGATCTTCTACAGTTGAACTACGAAGGTTTTATACCTTCGTAAAATGGTCCAAGTAAAAATAACGATAGGTTTGTTTCCAAATGAATGTAACAAAATAATTCTAAATATTATTTTTTTTGTTATTTTTTCTATCGTCTTTTAATTATTCATGGTTATATTATTAATTAGATTTTTTTGTGTCATATTTCTATAGTATATCAAATCAAATGCATGTAGTAGATAGTGGGAGTATAGTGCTATGATATTTCGTTCTCTACTTTCCGGAAAATTTTCGAATATTGAGTGGCAGAGTCCAATCACTAGGCTTCAAGTGTGATAAATATAACAATAAATAAATAAATAAATCTACTTATATAGAAAACGATGAAAAATACGATGAGTTAAAATATGGTCAAATCCCGCTGTAGGTTTGAAATAATTAAATATTGATTAATAATATATTTAAGTATTATTCGATTGTATTGTAAGTAAATTACTCTGATTTCTGATTTACCTTCAATCGCAACGTAATGTCAGATTGTCGATCTAAGAACTAACAATTCAAGAAATAAATAGCCTACAGTTTGAAAATGTGTAAATAGTCCATCGTGTCATATCTACAGTCTCTATACGAGTAGATAATTACGTTAATATATAATGAGTGGTCATTGAGAAATGCTATTTCATATCATTAACGTCGACGCTTGCAGAAAATCTTATCTGAAGCGCTAATTAGAAAAAGGATTCTTGCTTTTTATTTTACAGTCTGCTACAAGAACTTTTCTTATTTATTTTCATCTGATATTTTTATTTCTGTATATTATTATAACAGTCAGTTGAGAGGCCAGTCGTGCGCGACATGTTGTGGGTTCGTTCCCACTTGAAGCAATGAAATATTTAATAATTTAATTTCTTCGCTTTGGTGTCGAGGCAAAGCGCGGCGTTGAGTTCCGCCTCTCAACACGCATTGCCTTCAGAATTTGGTGGAAAGTGGAGTGTAGGCTCCCTCTTGCTACACTTAAATTTTAAAATTATTACGTCAAATTTATAATTAAATCATATATTGCTTCCAAATATGTGATATATGAGTATGACAAATAGTGCCTTAGGTTTCTCATTAGAGCAGGTGGGCCGCAGGTGTCGGGTACGTTCTCATCTTATTGAAATATCTATGTGGCCTATGTATATAGTGTTCATCTTGAATTTTACTATTATTTTTTTTAAGATTATCATTTAAATTGCATTTTTTAATAATAATAATTTTTGATTAAGAATATGGAAAAATATTATTTTTAAAATTTATGTTTCTACCAAAAATATTTTAGATTTGTATTATCTATTTTCCGTTGCTAATTGAAATCAAAATGGTAAAATAATGCTATTTAAGGGACAGTGAAAACAAAAAGAAACGTTTTAATAAGTTTCGCGTACATTTTCAGATATTGTAGATTAATTTCTAAATGTATTTACAATGTTTGTCCATCAGTAAATATATATATATGACCTAACATTGCAAGTATATGGGGCAGGCAGGAGGAGTCTAGTGTTAAAACAATCTGTGCCTACGCACCGCCCAATTTTTTTCGGAATTTACCATTGTCTTCCAGAGCGGTAAAATGAAAATAATTGAAATATAATAATTTTCCCGAGGGGGATCGAACCCACAACCATCGCGTTTACAGTCAGACGATGTACAATTGCGCCACGACGGCGTCTATTAATAATTATTATTTATGTTTTGCTTTTACCTTTATCTGCACGCTGTATCCTGCTATAAGATACTTCCGTTCCCCATTGTCCTCCGAATTCTTTTCGTGTTGAGTGGTGGAATTTAACACCGCTCTTTGCCTCGTTACCAGAGCAAAGCGTACAGTCCCATGTTTGTGCCCCGAGGGCCCCAAGTATAGCATAATACTAAAACTAACTTTACTTAAACATCCATAATACTAAAACATAGTCCAGATCCAAAATATATATATATTATCCATTTCGTGAAATATCTAAATAATTTAACCCGTAACGATTAATGTGGGTCAATTACGTGCGAAGGCGCCGACCACCTGCTCGACACCTGCGTCCCGCTCTAATGAGAAAACCTTTGGGGAAATACTAAGCTATTTGTCGTTTGTGAATTTATTGGACTGAAATTTGTTAAAAAAAGATTTTTTTTAATTTTTTTTTCTTTGGTTAGTTTTGTTGGTTAGCATTGGTTTTTTGTACATATTATTGTTATATTGTTACGTCAATTTTTTTTTGCTATTTTACGGTTTTTTCTATAGGCATTATAGAGTAGGGAGTGGAAAATGAGGAAGGCATTGAGTGTTGAGTGGCTGAAGTCAACGCTGCAGAGCGACGAAATGAAAATTTAAGCATTTCGTTTCTCCGATTGGGAATCGAATCTAAATCCGTCGTGTTTACAGTCACACGCTAGTGCAGCTGCACCACGACTGTCTCGATCCGTTTTCAGTAATACGTTAAATTCTATTTCAAATTATATCAAAATAACACAAAAGTGAGTCGTCGTTAAATGTTTCATTTTATATTACGTAATGGGAAAGGTAGAGTAAGAAAATTATTATTAAAGTGAAATTTTCTATAATTCAAAGATGCTTTATAACGTAGACGTTGGCCACCTGCGACGCGCACCTGCTCTAATGAAACTTACCATTTTTCATGAAAATTGCATTTGTCATGCAAAAATAAGTATTGATTTTTTTTATTCTCAGAAATATTTACTTTATATATTTTTAGTAAATTTGTAATAGTTATTTTTAGGGCACCGTATCATAAAATCCAAAAAACCGAGTTTGTTTTGTTTTTAAAAATTCTATATTGAGAAATATTTCATTTATTTCATTTAGTTGTAACATTTTAAAAATAAAAAATATATTAGTCAATTCTTTTAAAAACTAATTAGGACATACAAATACTCGTATATGTTGTTTAAAAATTTGGATTTTACTACCCCGATATCCGGTGAATGTGTACACTGACCAGAACTTCTAGGAATCCTGTTTATTTACCGTCCTGCTAAAGATAAATTTATGTGTATATATTTTTCTATGCAGATATATGTATGTAACATGGAACACCTGAGTAGGCAAAGTGAGGTTTCTACTTTCATTTATTTCATGCTATAGTTATCCCTATCGTATAGGATTTCGCTGTAGTACCAAGATGAAGAAGAATGCTGCATTCAATTTCACCAGTCCTAGCACAATCTCAAAAATAGGGCGATGTGTGGGGAACGGAGAGTCTTAACACTAGCTTCCTTACTATGCCTTACCCTTCTATGCCCTTCTAAAGCATGAATAAAAACAATTTACTGTATGGTGAATAGGGAAATCAAGAGATAAGTCTGTCTTTTTTAATACGTATTCAAAAACGTATACTTTTCTGTAAATAAAAATAAATAAATACAAGTAATTGTATCATTATTTTAATAACAGAATGGCCTCACTCCATGGTTCCATTACATAAGTGTTAAAACTATTTGGCAGGAAACACAAAACTGTTTTCAATGTAATCATACACTGGACATTACAAAACGCAGGTGTTCTCAAAGATCAGCTAAGGAGATGCTGCGTTTAAGATAATCTACCAATAATTAAGACTCTCATATAGACTGTATTACGATAGACCTCATTACCCTAGAATATTAAATATTGTTTTTAAAGAATGAATGACTGTTTACTTCTTTAGAACGCCTTACAGTCCAAGGGTCCCAAAAACCGTCTAATTTTGATATATGAGGCGCAATATTAATAAACGTTATATGAATATTCATAATAGCGGCCACATATAAATAAAATGGGCGTTTTTTGAATTTTTTTTCAAAGCAATTACAAACAACGCTCTCTTTATTATAGGTGTCAAATGAAAAATTCCAAATAATATCTACTTCAAAAATAAAAAAAAAAAATGTAATAAAACCCGGGAATCGAACCCACAACTGTCGTATTTTCAATCAAAAAATTGTGCTATATCATAAATATGTTCTATAATTATTTACTTTATTCAGAAAAACTATTAAACTAACGACAGACTAGACTTCTTTATTCAGAAAAATTAAACTGTATACAGCATCTGTAGCATATAATCTGCGGACGGGCAGATGGTAACTGTTAGAGAGACGCAACGCAGTGCGGCGGTCAAGTGCGGCCAGATACATTCGAGTATGGGAACGCTGTTCTAGAAGATGTTATATACAATTAAGCAGTTTAGATATACTTTTTTAACTATGTGTGGCTTCGTCCGCTTCAACCTACTTTTTCTTAGCTTCACGCTGTATCCCGCATATAGCAGGTTAGGCAGAAGGAATATTTTTTAACAATTAAAAAAATTCTTCATATATTTATTATTAACGACTAAATTGAGGAATGACTGGTTCTATGGTCCCCTATTTTATAAATATAGATAAAAGTAATATTATGCGTCATTAATTTTCCCATTACCACTGAATCCAATATATATATATATATTAATAAATATATAATTGTCAGACAGATGGAGGCGAAAGTGAAGGAGGAGGTGCCTGATAAAGAATATAACCAACCAACGACGACTGAGCGTAGAAAATGTAAGTAATTACAATTTATATTACAATCTTTCGTTACTGAGATACGGGTCTTAGAGAGATGAGATTAGGTATGGAGTTAACTAGGTAGCTTAGTTGTGATTTAGAGGTAAAGTGCGGCGTTAAATTCTGCCAGAATTCAGAGATAGTGGGGAAAGGAAGTATCATAATCGGAATAGAGTGTCTCAATACTAGGTTCCCAGATTTTCTCCACCTACCTTGCTATTTGGGGGATAAAGCGTGAACCTAAATAAACGGCACGTTGAGAAAAGTATGGGGACCACCACTAAAAGAGTATATGTCGAAATTCTGAATAGAACATTAATTTTTTTTATAAGATTTTGACAATTTCGAACCCATAACCATCTTTTTCCATCATCACTACACTATTGAGTGTCGATAAATACTTATTAAGCATATACATATATAATATAAATAGTAGGTATAGGTATGTATACCTATCAGGTATTATTTCGTATTCCGTACTCCGTAGGCTTGTTTGTGGGAACCGGCAAGTGTGAGCCGATCATAATCTAACGATAGCGGCGGGAGGCACGGAGCGGCTGAAATACAATGATATTATGATACTGGATGAGATGAATAATAGATTAATTGTTTATTTAATTTTTTATATCTGCACCTGCACATGTGTGTCGCCTAAAGGAGGGTAGTCAGGGAACCTAATGATACACCGTCCCCTCCGCACTGCAAAATTTGCGAGAGATGGTGTAATGAGTGACGGAAGTCGCAGTACTTGTCTTGCTGTTGAACAAGGAAATCAAATTAACTAGCATAACAGTCATAGCAATTTTCAGTAGGTATTCTTTATTTTTTTACTGAATTACTCCGATTATGAATGAATTTAATATTGTATCACTTTTTTATTTATTTTAGAGTTTACCTTAATAAATTTTACGATTTTCAATAATTCTATTGCGTGGTGAGGGGCGGAACTTGCGATTTTTCTACACATAAATTAATTTATATACGACTACAACGTTAGTAAGGTCAGAGAGAATGTCAGTGATGTCAGTACAAAAGAGCCTAAATATTACTACGTAATTCCAGACTGACACTTATTATTTAGACATCTATGTTTCTGTTTCATCCATTTCTACAAAGCGCCATGTTTGCTTTCGCGAACGTTCAAATAGCTAGTATTATTGTCGGCAATAACCGTCTTTATTACACGCGACCATTCAGGGTTGATTTGTCTTGAATAGTTATAGTTATTTTTTTTATGTGATGCATATAAGGCCGGGCTGGGTATGTACTGTAATGAAAAAACTACGATAATTGTGGGTTACGGTGAATTACTTTCAATTTCTGTCTCTAGTGACAAGACAAAACGCGGCGTTTTCTTCCACCACTGAACATGTAATGTTTCGAAAATTAGCTTGTGCATGGGACGTCGTCTTATATGTTAATTCTGATAAGGAAGAATTTGTGACCATATAAGCATTGATTATAGGTTCAATTCTGTTTATTTAAAATCTGATAATTACTTTTATTCCCATCATTCCATATTTTTTTTTTATGGGAGAGGACAAGGCAAACGAGCGTTCGGGTCACCTGATAGTAAGTGATCACCGCCGCCCACGACCCCATGCAACACCAGAGGAGGTACAGGTGCGTTGCCAGCCTTTGAGATGGAGATGAAGGGCACCGGGGCCCGGCATTACCTAATGCGAAACGCAGTGGCAAGGGCCACTACTTCACGCCGGTTTTTAAAATGCCGGGGGTGGTATTAAATCCGGTCGAGTCTGCCCATGCGTGTTGCCATTATTGGCGACGTGACTCTACCACACATACTTTAGTCGCCTCTTACGACACCGACAGTACCAGGGTGATCCTATTCTAAGCTGGGACCACACGGCTGACTTTACCAGAGCGAAGAAATGAAAACATAAATAAATATTTTCTTTCCTCGAGTAGGAATCGAACACGCAACCAGTCGATTGTGCAGCACAATTTGTACCACTGCAAATTATTATTGATCAAAATTAAAAATAATTTGACTGGCATAGTCCTGATATTTAACTAGTATTAAAATTGCGATAGTGTATCCGTTTATGTCAGATGTTCCTCTTCCCAAAGTATGATAGGGATAGATGTGTAGACTGAACACACTTGTTACATTCCCATGCTTCAACTACATTTCATATTTAGACAGCTTCACGCTATCTCTCGCATATAGCAAGTTAGGTGGAGGGAATTTAGTGTAAAGATTAGAAAATGAAAATAAAAATATTCCATGCCCCTAGTGGGAGTGAAATCTCACTTAGCGCCATAAGATAACTTTTTAATTTTTTTTTTTATAAAAATTAATTTGAGGACGTCGTGGCACAAGAGGACAGCATCTGACTGTTAAGTGGAATATATAAAACTCACTCGGGGAATATGTAAAAATTTTTTTTTTCTTGTACTTAATACATCGTCCGAATTGGAAATCCTCTGGAGGGGTGGAACTCAACGCTGTGTTTTACGTGTGTCTTTGCTAGATTCTGTCCCGTTGCGCCATGATGGTCCTGTTCTTTTATAACATTCTTCATAATGATCAATATTAATATTATATTTTATTTCAAAAAAAATCATCATGCATCATGAGGGAAACGTCTTTAATAATGAGAGCGGAAGGTTTTTCACTCTAGATTCTCTATGCCTACCTTAAAAAGAGAAAGCGGAAAAATGACAGAAATTTATATAACTCCGTGACATTTACATAAAAATCTTCCTTCACTGAGTGATTGACAGACAACACACAGACGAAACTACTGGACTGAGGGGGGTGCTTGGCATACAGACAGATAGATAGTGTGTTGTCAGGTAGTAGAAGCACTATGACATGACTTGGAAATTCCTACGAGAACGGGAAAAGGCGAGATTTACCATTTTACGTCTTAAAATCATAACTTCGGACGACATCATTTCATCATCATTCTTTTATGAAAAAAACAGCATAAAAATTCAATACAAAACAAAAAATACCGAAATTGTAGCCCTTCAAAACGTTTAATCCTAAGAAAACCAGTACTGCTATTGGGAACTTTTTGTGGTTTAAAATCCTAGTTTCAAACATGTTAATTTCAACCCTATTATGTGTATATAAAGTATATTTTCGATCGATATCCGTTGTTTTCCCAGCCGTCGGTTCACACAGTACATTATTCATGGTGTTTGCTCTCGGGTACACCCTCCAATCGATTACTATGATTGCCTGTTATTAACTATGGAAATATCATGTTTAATATTTAACTTTTATAAATATTATTCCATACTCAGAAATGATTTTTTAAAAACTTATTAAAACTTAAACTAATTTGTTTGCTTTTTTATGTGCTTTCATTAGAGTCGATCATGAAATCTAAAAATCACTTCCAATTGTTATCAATAACAATTTGCAATTATATGTAGATTAGATAACAATATAATATTATGGTACCATCGAGCTGGTCTAATGGTGGAGCTGGAAGATGGCTGATAAAACCTTGGATTGCCTACTAGTAAGCATATGTAGTTTGTACTCATAATATTCGTCTTATTAGTGTTTTCTGTTAGACGTGTTCTATTGAAAACTCGTCCAACAAAATAGCTGTATTTAGGCTATAAATTTATCTTTTATTTGTTTACTGATGTGACTGCTAGATTTAGAATGTTGTATATAAGCTGTGTGTAGAATGTAGAGTAGTACTAAAAGAGGATTTCTCGAAATATCTCAGTTTGGTAATGCAATCATTGTTGTTTTTTCAACAGGAAATATAAAACAATATATCTTAAAGTCAATGCATTAAAAATAACGGCTATCAATTAGTATTATCAGTTAGTATTAAAAAAAACAATATGTCACCTACTAGATAGTATTAAAAAAAGCATTTTATAAATGTTCCTTTTTTAAAAAAATATTTTTTATTTCTTCGCTCTGGTAACACAATTTGTCGAAAATTGAGCAGTGCATGGGGAAAGGAATGTATTAACGAAAATTGTTACATCTGACAATTTTTATCGTGACCTTTATAATCAAATCAATTTGGCAAATTGCAATATATATGAATTTATATGAATTCAATAGATTATTATTTCCTAAGCTTAGCCCCAGCTTACAGGACAGCCTAACCAATGAATAGTTAATGCCGCCCGCCCACGGGGCAGGTATACAATTATCAACAATCGCTCATCGATTGTCTTTCCGTTTATTCCTACTTGTTCAATATTTAATGGCATTTTGATGTATGAGGTGCTTTAAATTCTTGTTTTGATGTTATTTTTTAAAATTTTATAGTGTATTTAATATTATAGATATGTTTAGTTTTTTTATAAAATTTTGAGTAAACGCCACGGCTGTGGATAACAAGGTAAAGCGTGGCGTTGAGTTCCGCTACTCAATTTTAGAACGGAGCCTCTTAACCCAAGGTTCCCTCTTTCCCTCTGACTACTAAAAAAACCTAGCGTTCCAAACTCATACTTCCACTTTTCATATTAATTTTCCATAACTATAATTAATATAAATATATTTAAAACCTAAATCTACACTATAATTTATATATCGCTTTATCACGAGCTTGTCTGTTGGAGAAGTGTTAGGGAGGGCCCGGGAGGCTGAAGACTCTCATACACAAGTGTCCACCGATCATTCTGTCAGAACAGTGCACTGGACTTTAGACTTCAATAGTATTTACTATACGATCATACTATTATGTATGTATAATGTATAAAGGTGTAGTTCCGGTATTGAGTTGTGCTGTTTTACTGTGGACGTAATGGTTGTGGGTTCGATCCCACCTTGGGGTGGTGATTATATTTAATTTATTTTTATTTATTCGCTCTGGTAAAGCGTGGCGTTTCGCCATTCAGCACAAGTGTGTGTCTTAATACTTGGTATTACTAGATCTACGGGATTCCGTTATGCGGGAAAAACGTGAAACTGTTCCATCTACACCCCCACCATTGCAGCACTATGTCAGCGCCATATTTACTTTATTTCAAACAGAGGTAAAACTGTAAAAGCATATAGTTTTAGAACTTTAAAATTAGTTCTAAGTTCTCAGTTACAGACTCGTTCAAGAACGGTACGTTTAAACTTTTAAGTTTCAAATACTGTTATAATACTAAAAGTATACATATATATATATATATAAAAATGCTCTGAGGCTCTGACACTGCATATTGGGTGGGGGAATATAACGCCGCGTTTTATCTTCCAACAGAGTCACCAGACCTCATATCCGCAGAAAGTGAAGAACATAGAGTCATTCACTAAATTCATGTCACATTAGGATAGACCATATAAGAAAATCAAACCTAGTGTTAAGTAAACACTCCGTTCCCCACTTTCCGCCGAATTTTTCAAGGCATTGCGTGTTGAGTAGCGGACCTCAACGACAGGCCGTGCCTTGGTGCCGGAGCAAAGTAATGAAAATATTAAGAAATAACAGTTTCTTCCATCGAGTGGAGATCGAACCACACTAGTCGCGTTACAGTCTCACCCTTGTGCCCCTGCGCCATGATGACCATGAAAAATAAAGCATTAGCATAACTCATTATATATATATATATAATATTCATTATATATAAGTATATAATACAATTAAGGAGTGTTTGGTTTACTATTTCAGTATATTTTCGTAGTTATCGCTGAGATGAAAGGCCCCGGGCGAGGTGTCGCTGCCACGCGCACCACTCGATAACGAGTAGTGTTGTTGTCTATCGATGTTTACTTGTCGGTGTCTCTTATATATGAATAACGTTACAAATTGGAAGCGGTTAACGTCTTTTTTTTTTTAAATACAAGATACACATAACGTCTATATGTTTCAAAATGATTGGTATAGAGATTCTACGTAATTGCAATATCTGATATATATTATATGTATCACCCAAAAACAATACTTAGACGAGTTTCATTCCTATCAGGGCCGCTGTCTACGTCCAACTGTCTTGATTGACTTTTTTTTTTCGAATGGACTTAATTGCTGTTGACCTGGATTGGTCTTAACAGCGTCACCGGGCGAGAAACAAAGATGCACTGCCCGGGAATCGAACCCGGGTCGCAAGAATGGGAATCTTGCATGATACCACTACACCAGCAGTGCTTAATTCTTGATTGACACAATTCCGTTGCTTTTATAGTCTTTGTCGGGTGTCGCACCTTTTAACAAAAAAGTAACCCTTATAATATCACTTTGTTAAGCTTACAAGAGTATTTTCTCAGTCACCTCGTGCCTATCTTAAGCACGGACTTATACAGGGCTTTTTACACAAACTTTTTACGTATTTTAGACTAATACCGATCTTTTCCTAGTCATGACGTAGATTTATAAAGTCGGGAGTGTAAAGTTATATAGATAAAAATGAATTTGTATCGACAGTTACCCTCCCTAAGCGTGCAGCTGTCGCGCGCACGCCGGTACACTCGGCGCACCGCTACCACCGAACTTTTATTTATTCTGTCACTTCCACGCTTTTTCTATTATAATAGCGAATTTTGCGTGATTTTCCTCTATACGAGTATATTGTTTGATGTTTTTAATTTCATAATATTACTTTTTTTAGTTTCACGCTGCATCCCAGATATAGCAGGATAGGCAAAAAGAACTAAGTGCTGGGACACTTCCTTCCCCAAGGCCTTTCAAAACCCTCGATTTGGGTGGCCTTTTTTTCTGGTCAAAACAGACAAATGGAAGTATTTTTTGACTTTATGCTGCTACTGTTCTGCCGCCGCTTGCGGTAGAGTGACCCTTGTTCTAATACACTTTTTTACTTATTTTCCGCTCAATTTTCGAGACATTGCATGTTGAGCGGCGGAGGCGCGCTTTGTTTTGTAATACTAGGGCGACGCGCTTATAGTCGGCCTTAATATTTCCACGTACACAGCCAGATTTACCAATTCATGTCACTGGTTTTGCTATTATCCACGTTGTTAAATAAATCCAAAATATAAATAATATTTTTAAGGTCACTTCAAAGACCACTAAAGTTTACCTTCATTTCGTTATTATTGCTTTGACTTGTTTTTTTTGGTATTTTATAGCAACTCTTTTATATAAATATTTTTTTTTTAACTATAGTAAATAGTTATGCATCTTGCTGCGGTGGGTAGAGAACCTAGGTTTAAGACCGCCGGGATACTGACACTTATCACTTCTGATTTACCACATTTCAGACTTCGCATTGCACTCTCTACTTCTTTTATACTGATTTCGCCATCAGCTACATCAAGGTTCAGCGCTTCGCTATTACTTGAGACTGTAGTGCACTTGGCAGATGAAACGTTGCAGCCCTCATAAGGGCTGGCAGGGGTTGCTGCGAGCAAGCCTTCCATCGTGAAATTAAAATAATACCTAAAATATTATGGAAAAAAATGCATCTTCTATGTCAATGTGGATATAATAAGCATGGATATTCGTTCTCACGTAACTCATCATGGCGCGGCGTTTACTGAGGCCGTTCGATCTATGGTGGGGCCATGAAGCAAAGTACCGACATTTATTTAAGTTGCAAATTTAATTTTATTTAATAAATAATATTTAGATTCAATTTATTATTTTATAATTAATATTGGAGAAATTTTGTACTATAATTGCTATAATAGACGAATTTATCTTTTAAATATTTTTACTATATTTTAATTTTACTACAATTCCAGTGGGTGTTTTAGATTATAATATAGATAGGTATTTTAGATAACGTACAAAAAAGTTTTGGGGCCAATCGTGGCGCAGTGGCACAAAGTGTGACGTAAAATCTAAATCAAGGTGGCACCGTAAGAGTGCACGGGTCATCTCTTTAGGCAGGACAGTAACGTTTTCTTTTTAGAAAAGTGCTTACCGGACAATTCGATTTGTGTATAGCTGTATGTGTGTGCCCTTTAGTATGTGAACCCCAATTTTTTATAATATTAATATTGTATTTAGGTACATGATTTTTGTACTAAATATCTTAATTATCTCTAGAGAGAATATTCTCATGTAAAATTACCAAAATGTTGTATTATTTTAAAAGGGTCTTTCCCAATATTATAAAACTGAACAGATTTTTATGCCAAACGTGGCTATCTTAGGAACTACTGATATGAATTGTTTATTTAGGTTGGACACTCATTATCGGCAACGGCTATATATTATATTACACCTTATTACATGGTTATTGTTTCTATATAAACTACTGTACCTACATTAACTAGTATGTAATATGTTACTAATTATATATCATACTCATCAACTCTTACGTACTTGACTATGCGGATGAAGCCACAAGTAAAATCCTGTATGAAAATAAAACGATTTGAACCCACACCACAAAGCAAAATAGCCTCAATCAAGCTATATAGGTATACAATACTAATTCAAAGCACTAACCGCACTTTCCGATATTAAAAGCTATTTACCCGAATGTCCCGAACTCCCGGTCCGGTATAAATAGCGGTTGGCATGCGTCGTCACGTGCTGCGTTTGTTCAGGCCGCGATTTAAGCGGGCCATGCGGTTAGCGGGGACATACATTTAGGGAGTTTTTTTTAATTTGAATATATTTTATATTATTTTTTCTATAAATCATTTTTACTTTATGTTCAGGTAAGCGGTGATGGTTGTAGGTTTATCATTTTTGCACTTCGATAATACAAAACGCGGTGTTGAGTTCCGCCAAAAACAAGAAGGAATTCATCGAAATTGTGTAAATTTCAGAACGGAATAACTTCAGAGTAGATTTTCATTACTTTATTTTGTTTCAGCCTCTACATCTGGCAAAGAGAGAAGATCTCCAGAACAAGAGGAGACTAGATCGTCTCCAATACCAGGTCCGCCCAGCCCTCAGAATAATGGGACTACAGGTATTAATCTACATTATTAACTAATTTTTTATTTCTTTTACGCTCTATCACGCACATACCGAACCTGGGTACCTAGTTAGAAGTGTCTATATCTTTATACTCCGTTTTACGTATAAGTAAGTATAAGACACATCGATCTCTGCATCGGAATCTGCGCCACGACTGACTTCTGTTACCGAATTAAATATAAAAAAAATTATAAAAAGACTATTACTTACCATAGAGTTATGCACATACCGTAGAGTTTTCCGCCCTATTCTCTGCTATATAGAAATAAAACGTTAAGCAAAAAAATATATTAAAAAAAAAAGGTTCTTTAAATATTTTTTAAAAATATAATGTCATTGTTACAGCCCTATCTTCAACTGAATCTCTCTCCCCACCACTACCAGAAGGTTCTCGGTCAGCCCCAGCGTTGCAACGGTTGAGGCGTTTTCTGTCCGCTCTACAGCAGTTCGCTTCTGATGTCGGCACTGATACTGGGGAACGAGTTCGACAGTTGATATTTAATTTGGTAGTATGTATCTTCGCTCTGGAGTGGAGGGAAAGCGCGGCGAAGGGAATCTAGTGTTAAGATGTCTCGTTCGTTTTTCGTCCTATTTTTGAGACATTGCATGTTGATTGGCGGCACTCAACGCTGCGGACTGTCAACGTCCAACATTAATATAAATTAGATGATGTGTGGAGAATTAAGTATATTAACAATAAGTCTCTTGTCCACCACGCTTATACGGCATACAATGTGAAGCTAAAAAATATTTTTCAATTTTCATTTTATAAATAATTTAACATGTCATTCACACTCTATGACGTTATAAAAATATTGAAATTATCATTTAAAGCTTCATTCTTTTTGTATGTACTTTTAGTCATTTCTCTTCTATTTAGAATTAACTTATACTAGCTTTTGACTTCGACTTAGCTCACGTTTACCACGTGAAAATGGATATAAGTAAGTTATATATGACACATGACCCACTCTACGTGCAGGAGGTAACTCTAACCACATTTACAGTAACGATCAAAAAAGTAATATGAAATTTCTATTTTGGCTATCCCGCTATATGCGGGATATAGAGTGAAGTTAATAATAAGTATATTGTATTTGTTTTCAATCAGGCTGGAGTGGCCAACATAGAAGATTTTCAATCAGGAGTACAAGAATATACGAATTATCCACTAAGGGCATCTGTGCCGGGGTTTCTTAGAGCGTTGTTACCGCTGGCGCAGAGGGACTTGCATGCGAGAGCTAGAAGGGTGAAGCAGGTTCGACTAAATAAAATATTACAAAATTTTTGAATTTAGTATTGAATTTATTATATACGGTATAATACGTGTCCCATTGCTCACGATATTAAGTTAAAGAAAATAGCTTCGAAATAAATATATTTATATTATTATAAAATTGAATATTTTATCCACAAAAACATTAAAAAATATATTAATAGAGTTGTTATATTATCCTTTTTGTAAATTATTATTAAATCAAAATATGATTAGATTTATCAATTACAATTTTTCTCCATATGGAGTGTACCAAAATTAAGATTCATACAATTTTCTTCCCTCACAGACCCCTCTGCAATATATAAGATCTCATGAACACCTCATCCTAGAGTCGGGTGGCGACAGCAGTGACATATTTGCATCACAGCCTGTATCTGGCGGCGATACGGCGACGAAACGACGCGCTAGTGACCCGTAAGTTGTGATAAATCACTACATATTATCCTAAAGTGAATATTTTGTAGTTTATAAGAATAATTTCAAATGATGAAAATTTAAAATGCATTGCAATGGAAATTTACTCACCTAATAAAATGGAATTACTTTTATTTAATTTTTTTCTGTCTGACTATAACCGCAATAGTACGGGTTCGATTTCCACTCGGGGGAATACTCGGGGGGATACTCAGGTAACAAGGGAAGGTGCGGCGTTGGGTGCCACTATTCAACACGCAATGCCTCGAAACTTTTTTACACTGATTTAACTCGTCCTACCCTACTATATGCGGGATATTGCGATATACTAAAAAGAATATCAGCTAACCAAGCTATAATATTTTTTTTTAAATAAAAATATAATATATTTGAACCTAAACTAAGATATGAACCCACAATTATTGCTATAAAGATAATCATAGCTGAAGAAGCCTACAATGTATAGTCAAAAATCACCTATTCTCCTATAATGGTCAGCAGCAGGTGAATGTCGGTGACAGGGCTCCGGTTCATGCGCCGTATATCAAGATAAGGAATATGCTATGTTGTTAGCATGAGCTATACTATAATATTTCTACATTATCCAAAATACATTTAGGTTCAAATCCTGCGCCAAATACTTTTGTAGATCTTTTTATATAATGAGGTCAGTCGTGGCAGAGAGGCACAAGTGTGTGACTGTAAATGCGATTAGTTGTGGATTCGATCCCCAGTTCGGGGATGTGAAATATTTCTTTACGTTTTTCTTCGCTCTGGTGTCGAGGCGAAAGCGCAATGTTTCCAGAATTCGGCAGAAAGTGGGGAACGGAGTGTCTTAACACCGAGGTTCCCTCTATCCACCGTGCTGTGTGCGGGATACAGCGTGAAGCTAAAAAAAACACATATAGTAGTAATTGTAATTTTACCAGGTAGGGGATGCCGCATATAAAGATACATATCTATCTATATATAGGAAGACTAAGTTGTATCTGAAAAGAGAAACTCTATCATAGTCTTATTTTTCAGCTTAACGCTGTAGACATCGTGTTTGAGTGGCGAAACTCAACGTTGATAGAGTACATAAATTACAGAAAAGTATTTTGAACAATTAGTCAATTAGTAGGTAGTTTATTGTCATTACATTAAAAATCCTATGAAATAATAGAACGTACTTTTTGAATCTACGTACATTGAGATTTATGTCTGTAAATAATTCTTGTAC
Organism: Heliconius aoede; assembly: GCA_037355905.1. Taxonomy (NCBI): domain Eukaryota; kingdom Metazoa; phylum Arthropoda; class Insecta; order Lepidoptera; family Nymphalidae; genus Heliconius; species Heliconius aoede. The sequence continues at coordinate 520,084 of JBAIZZ010000193.1, forward strand.
AAAATCTTCCCTTACAAGATACTCTCGCGGCACATTCACGTCAAACGCACGCTATTTGATGAAGTTTTTGCGGTCGGATCTGAACCCGTGCTGTTGATGACATTCGATTTAGAAGGATATCACATATTATAATATGTATCTATAGTTATATATAGAATATTCATGACACATATATGCGATCGTCTAAATCACGCTATAAATATTTATTCTTAATAAGGTGTTGTATGAATTTTGTGATGTAGGCAGTGAGTACAATTTAAATTAAAAAAAATACAGATTCACGTCAGCATAAATGTACCTACTCTCTGTATATAAGAAAATTGAAGAACTTAATTTTTATTATGAACCGTAATAGTTAGAGTGTTGAATATATCACAAATATTGTATTTCTGTTGCCGTCTTAACAACAAGTATTAAAAAATGGAATAAAATAAATTATAAAGGGGGTTCCCATATAACAATCGTAATTATTTTCACCTTTGTTTGACCGGATTTATTGAGGGCCAGTAAGTATTTTCCATTCATTGAAATTTAAAATTGCAAAACAACTAAGCAAAGTCTCTCCTTAAAGGATCATTCTTGCCAAACGTTTCTTAACTTGACTCTTTGAAGCGTCAAATGTTCTCTATACCTCTTTCGGCACATCCATTATCATCAACCTCTTCATATCGATGAATCATCCCTGCCTTATCGATGTTGTGCTTTCGAAGGCCAATCACCGTCTTCTAAAATTTATATAACTAACTCTATAGTAATTTTTCCATCGACACCATACGCGGAACACATAACTTATGGCACAATTTGGCAACGCGACGTTCCATTAATGTATATTCGTTAGCATTGAGCTACTGTTATTAGAATCGCGGCCGCGTCCACAAAATTTGGCACGAGCACCCACCACGCTAATAATTTAAGCTGAATTAACTTCATATAGCTTAGTTATTATTTGTGGGCCTGTAAAGCCTAAGTTAGGAAAGTAGTTTCAATTTTAACAACTGAATAGGTTGATTTTTTTTGCTTTTTTTGTTATCAAAAAATTTGAGTGAAAATATCGATAAATGAGGCCGTCGTAGTGCAGATGAATTAGCTTACAACTGTAAACGACGGTTGTGGGCTTAATTGCCATTTAGGGGAATGAAATATTTAATAAATCAGCTTCACGCTGTATCCCGCACACAGCAGGATAGGCAGACGGAACCTAGGGTTAAGACATTTTGCTGTGCGCGGGAAACAGCGTTAAGCTGAAAAAAAAATTGATTTATTTATTTCTTTTTTTCATTTTATTTATGTCTCACAATATAGAGAAAATATTGAAAAAAAAAATCTAAGCGTCATCAACCTAAATCATATGTAGAATAAGTTCTACAGTAAGTAATTATCATAATTTAAGCAAAGTGACATATTCGCAAATCCTAATTATCGTGTAACAAACTTTTGATCGGGGCAAAGCGCTGATTGCTTTCCGAGTGCCATCAGATGACGTCACATGGCGACCGACGCTGTCGTTACTGAACAAGTAATGCCGTTTAAATTTCACATGCTTTAATTGGTAATTATATACTTATACTGGTTACGGTGGAAATGAAGCTGGTGTGTGATTATTTGGCACCTCTTATAGAAATTAAAAGCTGTGGTTACATAATGTAAACGCGACGGTTGTAGGTTCGATTCCCATTTGAGGATTGAAATATTTAATATAGTAACGAGGCACAGCGCGACATTGAGTTGCGAAATTCAACATGCATTGTCTTCAGAGTTCGGCGGTGAGGTTACCACAGCTTCACTATAGTTAACGCCTTTGACCTGAGAAGATTGGCTAAATCAAGCAATGAAGAAACTCAACGAGACTTTTTGGTCATCAATAATTTACATTTATTCAGAACCAAACAATAATTCCATAACTACCGCACATCTTTACAAAACAGAACACGACTCTTAAGCTCAAAAAGTTTTAAACTAAATTAAAGATACCCTCAAAATAAGTTTTGGAAAATGTCCCCCAATATTCGATAGCAAACAACAAAAGGCGCTCAACAAAGGCGCGCCATTGTTTACGGGAACTTGGTAATTAATTGAACACGATCCAAAAACCGCGCATAGATTACGATCTTTCAAATGCATTCGAGTTCAATGCGTGTCGGATGTATTGGCGTGGCTCCATGCTGTGGTAGTCGTGTGGTGTGGGCGATAGGCGAGCGGAAATATATATTTGGATAGGGCCGATGATTGTGGGTTCGATTCCTATTTAACGAATTGTTTTCATGTTCTCGCTTTCTCATCTGAAAAATCTTTTTACGAAAATAAAGAAAACTGGTGAATTTCGAACGGGAAGAACAGCTTACAATAGTTATTTGTGCATAACTTAAATTTATGCACAAATTTTGTATTAAACTATTAGGTCTATTTAAAGTTTAAAAAAACGGCGGTTAAAAAGTTGTAGGCCTATTAACTAAAATTATAAGTTTGTCTTTAGGTCTAATATAAAACAAATGTAGATCTTTTCCTTAATTTGTAGTGTAGGCTTTGATTAGGCCCTGTAGGCTTTGATTTCATACAAAATGCACGCAATTAATGCAGCAGTAAAGAAGAGCGTTGCACAAGTACTCGTATCTTTTGATGGTGTTGACTTAGAAGCTTGGTTTTTATTGCGCTCCAAGAGATCGTAGACCTGAATATTTAATATTAATTTCAGGTTGATATATTCACGCGATCTAGACAGACGGACAGATGGAAAACAAAGTGGTCCTATAAGGGGTTTTCGATTTGTGGTACGGAAACCTAAAAATGAGATTTTATGATTTATAATATAATAAATTAACGTAACCGAAGTTGCGAGCAACAACCCTTATTATATATAATATACATAAGCTTTTATCTAATTTTAAATTTTACCCACCACTTACATATAATATTATTTTTTATCTGTGCAAATTATCTTTCAAATTGTGGCACACGCTCATTGCGATAGTTTGTGCATTTGGTAATAAATAATAATAGGAACGAGAGACCGCTGCGAGATACGACTGTTTAATCGAGCTTTTACTGGATTTAATTATTCCCGTATTTAACGAGAATTAAACAGTTAAGGTTTTTAGCTTCATGTTGTGTCTCGGATATAGCAGGCTAGGCAAACGGAATCTACCGACACTCCGTTCCCTACTCACCGTCTAATATTTGAGACATTGCGTGTTTAGTGGCGGGACCAATCGCCGCGCGCCACCTTTTGTTTTGTTACTAGAGTGAGGAAATGAACCTACCGTATCCACGTAGCGGTTCATATAGTGTTCCACTGTGCCATGAAGGCTTTACACACACTTTTTACTTCACACACATTAATTATTATTTGTTTAATACCACTTTTAGGGTTTTTATCCTTACCGCAGTAGCGTTGTAGATCTCTGTGGCTTTGATCAAACTTTTATTATCTTTACACTTAGTAAAAGTTTATCCTTAAATCAAACAA